>NW_022261377.1:106551-122148 GCF_009602425.1 Actinia tenebrosa
TTTTTACGCGACTTGAAGTTGTGAAAGGCTTGTATGGCACTCTTCTTCAGTCGTTTCATCTAAGGCTCGTAATTTACTTATTACGCATGTTCTTATTTGATATCCGAGCCCATTCCACACGGCGCACTGCCATATCTTTCTAGTACTATAATACTGAACCAAGTTATACCACTCTCTGTACCTTGGTTATTGGCGATCGAAAATTAAGTTATATTATAGCTTTGTGCTGGAATCAAGTATAATGATCAAGTATAATTTTGAAACTGTTTTGAAAAAACACGCAAAATCGAATCAAATCAAAACCATGAATTCAGTACATTAGTAAAAGTAGTTGTATATGAGTGTAATGTTTCAGGCTTTAGGTACATAGAACCCCACATTTGATCCTTTACTGGAATCGAACCAGCTCCGACGTGATGTGACGGATAGCCACTAAGGATTTAGTCGTGGGTATGCATGTATGGCTTGGAACGAAATTTAAATTAGTCTTTGCTCTTCAGCCAAAAATAACTCAAAATCCTGAAAATATACATGAAATGGTTTGGATGAAGAAATGTGAAAATTTTTTTATTAAGAGACATGTTTTTGGGTATCTTGGACGGAGGTTGTATGTGGTTGATTTCTGGTTTCAGATATTTAAAAATAGGCACTAGATAAAGGCTTTACACTGTCATGGCTGCCCTCACGTGATGGAGCAAAGCTAGAGTATAAAATATATCATAATGAAGTAATCCAAAGAGGCTTTGCACTATCACGTGATGGCAGCCATAACAGGAGGCATAACAACAGAGTCGTTCTCCCCTGGGAAACAGATTTCTTTCTCAAGTAAATCAGATTAGACCAGATCAGTCAATTGTTCCCGTCATGGCTGCCATCACGTGATGGTACAAAGCCTCTATACGTTTTGCCTTTTAACGGAAATGGCCAAAAATGACCTATTTTGCTACATTCCCAAGTTGAGAAGAAATTGGGTCGAGTTGACGTTGCAGTACATTGTAAGGCTGTCTTAGGGGACAATTTTCCATGATGGTGTCGTTTTCGTCCATAAATGCCAACTCAACCAAGAGTGTTTCACTACTTCACGATGACTATTTGTTCAAACCTTATTATAACTAGGATTCTTTAGCACTACAACTTACCTTTATACGCATCATTTCCGATTGCCCAGGAAGTACAAGTTCCGACTTCCAAGGTCTGAAGGCCATGAAGACTGGTCACGTGGGCAAAACGTCATGTTAGTGCATGTTATTAGCTGGCTGGCAACCTTCGTGAATAGATCTTTTTAATGATACGGCGGCCATCTTGGATGATGGGATAGCAAGAGGTCAAACTCGTAGAATATTTATAAAGCATATAGAGTGGCGATGTGTTACGTTTTCAAATAATTTGAAGTCTTGTGGTGTTTCGCATATTGTTCCAGCTACCAGCAAATTCATTTGCTTTTTAAAAGTGCTTCTCATAATTGAAAAGCTTAAAATATTTAAACTAGACATCCTGACAGCTGTGTAATCTATAATTTTTCCAATAGTTGCCCCCTCGGCATCCCATAATGTCTTGTTCAAAACGATAGAATTCAAAATGGCCGCCATATCGGTAAAAAGGTCTATTGACGAGTATTTGAAATATTAAATCTAATCCCAGACCTTTCCCCAATCACGTACTGAAGTAGTGAAGAGATGTGTACGTGTCTACCTATCTAAACATTATCCGAACTTGAATGTAAATGCAAAACAGTGCATGACTTCTCAGACAGTATATTTGTGTGTTGTCAGTAGGAGGGATTGGAAAAAGTGTTAATTAAAAATGGAGGTTTATTTCTAGCTATTTTAGTCGACGGTAGATTTAGAAGATTGAGTTTGATAAAGCAGCAAATCTATTATCATCTAGATATAGCCACATATCATATTTTATTTTATTCAGTTGGGTCAGGGTCTTATGCAAAAGAGTAGAGTGAGTGTAGCCTTAGGGAAAACACTGATCAATATCTATACTGAAATCAAAGGAATTTCCATTCTCTCTCTAACCATAATATTTATTCAAACGCGCGGGGGTGGGGAGGGGGGTGTTGGCGTGGGGAAGGGGGTGGATGGAGACAGACAATTGATACATTTTCATCGCAATACGTTCTCGAGATAAGTATATATTTAACTGACCTTTAACGAATTGATTTCGTGCAGACGGTTCCAAGTCAAGCAGGGCGACCAGGACTAGCAGGTCTAGATAAAACTTGATGAAATATCGTACTAGGTACAGGAAACATAAGTCTTAATCTCTACTTAACCGTCAATCTTGCTGGAATTAGGCAAAACGACCCTCTGCATAGACTGTGTACAAATTACTCTGTTTGATATATCCCTTATATGCTTTGGAATTAAACGATATATATTACTAAGGCGGATTGAGGAATTGTTTAGCCGGCTAGGTCAGGAAAGGAAAGGACTAAAAGTCTGAGTACTAGGCATGTCAGAGGCGGCTGAGAAATCTTCCAAAATACACTAACAAAAAATATCTGAATAAAACAAAAGGGAGATTCAAGATAAATATTTCTAGCTGCACCAGAATGTTTGGCTATTTCAATCTCGGTAATCTCCAGTAAACATTAAGGGCCTATACAACACTTGGCACTACGTAAATGCTGCAGAATCCTAATATATAATGCTCAATTCAGTAAACACTGTTCTAACGTCATGACTACGGCAGGTTATCTTGGTTCAAGTTAACGCCCAAATAGAACACTAGAAATAGCCAAGATAAATACATCGAGCTATGCTGCCTATTTCTTGTCGATCAGCAGTTAGACATGACCTTAAAAAATCAGGCATAATTTAGAGGAGCCTTTTGCTGGTCTATACTTTTGGGACATTCAATATACATTGCTCCAGATTTGAGGCTTTATGAAATACGTTTTCAAATTTGACGGTGCTAGTAGGGGTCAAAGTTTTTTTTTTCTTGCTGCAAAAGTCATAGTCGATTTTTTACATATAAATAACCTGTATTATAAATTTGGCTTTGCAAGTGAGGTAACACGCGCCTATCAAGTTATTTGTAGATCTTGAAAATTAGGATCAAATTCAGTGTTTTTCAATATTGTTAACCCGCCAATGTCACTCGTGAAAATGGCTTCCATATCAAAATTCTTTTTTTGCTCTCCTTCAAAAAAATCTTTAAAAAAAAATTAAAACCACGGATTTCCCCCCCATTGATTCAAATGAGCTGTTGTTGAGGATATATCTTGAGAAGAATGGAAAAGTATTATTTTGCATGAAATAAACATATCAGATATAAATGCTATGTAAGGTGCTCCTTACCTTCCCCTCCCCCATACCATTCTTGTTAAACGGAAATGTTGCCCGCTGTTGCTACAAAAATCAACAAAACGAAATTAACCGACAACAAATGATGTCGAAATTCAATATTTTGACGACATTCAATATATTTTTTGACCTTGTACTTCTTAGGACCAACGGTTATTCACGCGTGCCTCTGAACTCTGCAAGGGAAGCTGCCATCCTTACTATTCAGGCATCCCCCCTCTGGATGAATTAACGATCTATAAATATCATAAATGTTGTGATTCACTGAGAAGTTCAACAAGCGCTAATGCACTGGAGAACATCCAGAGTATACCGACTGAAGAGGCATTTCTGAAGAAGCACATGTAATGTTATGTCTTGCTCCAAAATGATGCTGTGTCTTCTTCTTGAGACCATCTGTTTCGCACTATACAGTGCAAAAGAACTGTCAGGTACGATTATTATACTTAAATGATAATATATTTGATTCACAATATTCTAGATAGTCTTTAATGACAACACCGAGAGATTTAGTAGCCAACTGCTTTGTAAGTTTGTTGCATTGTCCAGAGTAAATACTTTGACGAAATATGGAAATGTTTCTGTCAGCTATGTAGCACGGGTACGCCACAGATGTGGTCGGTTCAAGTTTTGTACTTTTATAGAGGAATGAATGTATTTAATGGCAGCTTGAAGGTAAGGTTTGTTGATAATCGTCATTAAGGACATTAAAGACTGCCACTTAACCCACAGTGTTGGATGTCTTCACAACAGCGGTCTAGATTTCTGTTTATAAGGTTATCGCTGTTGGAACATCAAATGTAACTTTTGATAAAAAAATACCTTCTTCTCATAAACTCAAAAGTATTGTCCTAATTCAGGAATACATTAAACGCTTCACAGACATAAACCAAATATTAAATAACACAAATATTGCTCAAATGCTCTAAGATATCTAATTTAATTGATAAAATCTACTTTTATGAAAGAGTTAGAGTAGATTATTTGTCTTCTAGAATTAGAATTAATTGATGAGCCCTAAAGGTCATAACCTTGAGTCTTAATGAAACTTTTTTTGACAACTGGTCGAACTATCGATGCGTGTTCTCGAATGTCAGTGTTCAGGCTAATATACTCGTACTCTTGTGCCTGCAATACTTGATAAGAGTAAGTTTTCTAAAGGTCTGTTCTGGGTTAACGATGGTAGTCGAGCACTGAAGTGTAGCCATAAGGACATTGTTAACATGGATGTTGATTTTCAAAGGAATCCATTTACACAATTCATTTACAAACTGTTATATAAACAATGGAAATATAATAGACTTATTTTGTAATGTGTTTATCAATTCTAGGTGATCAAAGAATATACATTTGTCGAAGATATTTTTTTGTTTCCACAGCGAAACGTTCTGTTGAGTTTTTCTCGTTCTCTTTTCTTGTCTTCTTTATTCACCATTTGCCTCAAAATACCTTAAGTATAATTGATCTCTCTTATTCAAACAGCATTTACCATACTAGAAAGGTATCGGAAATATATATATATATATATATATATATATATATATATAAACAATAAGAAATCCAAAATACAGATACAGCCTTATGATTCTTCGATCCACGTTAGGTCAACGCGGCCTCTTGGGGGACCTTTGGGTGCCGACCGTTGATCAGTGCCATTTAACAAAATATTTCCAATTAGGATCCATTGTCAACGTCACCACAATCTTTTAACTCTCTTGGTAATGCTTGCAACCAAACAATAACTGGGGAGGTAAGACCAGATAAGTCTTTTCGCCTCTTTTTTGTACCAGCTACAAAGTTGATATAAGCCGTATTGTCCGCATTTATTTTCATTATTATGTTTGTGTTGTGCTCTGTGTTTAGTCTTAGAAACAATCAATCATCGCCATTGGGTGATTAAAAGAAGCTATATTCCTGTAATGTGTAATCACAGGAAGTATTATGAACAGTTCGATGTATTGCGGTATAGCGGACCTCTTTTATAATGTATAGGGTATTCAGTAATTCCGTTAGGGACCAGTCCGGCTTTGTTTATTGCCTTGGGATAGGATTAGGGAAGATGGCAGGGTTTTTAGACAACTGAAGAGGGAATCAACTATACATCAACAGGCACCAAAAGGGGCGATTACAACAAAATGAGAAAGTAGTAAACACGAATAAGGGAGGATTATCAGTCAAAATTATAGTAGCTTAGCTCTTTCTTTAACAAGAATCCTCCGACCCCACCCACCCTCCCTGAGTCCAGTGGATAAACATTGACGGCCTATACAACGTAGATATATCTTATTGGGAAAGGTGAGGGGGGGGGGGGGATGAATTTCCTCTGATAAAACCACTGATTTACGGCCAGCAATAACTATGGTCGATAGTACTTCGAAACACTTGACTTTATTTCCTTTAATTTTCTGGATTTAGATCCATTGCGCTGATTGATAGCTTCTAAGGTTGCCACGGGTATTCGTTKTATGGTTGGTAGTCGTTTTAAGTTTTTTCGTAACTTTTCGTACAGAGGTGAATACTTGAAATACCCTTCCCAGTTTTCTTAGGGACGGACCATTAGATAGTTGATGGGGGCAGGGGGGGGGGGGGGGGGATAAATCCCCCAAAAAATATCGAGCAAGCACTTAAACCTCAAAAAAAAAATTCGTGCAACCTCATCTGCTAGAAGAAAAATATCTAACTGTACGCAAAAAATAACGTGCAAGGGTTGAGCCAAAAAAATAAATATCATGCAACCAAAATTCCTGCAACCCCCCCCCCCCACCCCTATCAATTATCTAATGGTCCATCCCTTACGACCCACGGGCCGCAAGATACATTTTCTACACGCTTTTCTAATCAAATAGTACGTTATATAAATAGCATATAGTCATCGCTATAATTACCGCAGGATATAATGGAATACAAGCTCTCCCAGGACGAGAATTTTGAAGATTAGTCGAACGATTAAAACATTCCAAGTCCATTTTTTTGTGGCTCATTTAAAACCAATATGGTCGGAGATTGGCTAATAATGTTTTATATTCTAGTTTAACTATAGTGTAATAGAAAAAGTGTCGCAAATATTCTGTTGAATGTTTGGAAGCTGCAAGATTTTCACCAGAAAAAAAAAAAAGGCGCTCATTGAATGTGGTACATATGATATCGCTAGAGGCACCTCCTGGCTCATTTAGCATTTCGTGTATAGAAAGTATATGAAAACATGCGAGCTTCTCTCTTTTTCTAGAAGAAAGATGGACACAAGAGTAGGCTCTCATATAATGCACTTTGAAGTTTCCTCTCAACTCCTTAATTGATGTATTTCTTCCCTCGTCGAAAATCAACTTATAAATAATTCGATCTATCGGCTGCGCGTTCCTCTCGTGTTAAATCCTATTAGGTTTACAGTAACGATGAAAAGGTAAAATATACACCGTGAAAAGATGAAAAAACTTACTGACGTTTTTGAAGCTAGTCCTTCGTCTCTTTTACTTCGACGAAGGACTAGCGTCCGAAACGTCAGTAAGTTTTTTCATCTTTTCACGGTGTATAATTTACCTTTCCATCATTACTGTTTCATTAGAAACACCGACGCAGCTCACACTAGTTTTTAGCTAGTTATATCTTTCTATTAGGTTTAGATCATTTTCTATTTCGTACCCCAGCAAAAAATGTAAATCCGTTGCGTTTTTTAAGTAGTGGTTTTGCCAAAGGAACTTATGTAGTTTTAGCTGCATAATTAATGCCTGATGATGATACGTTTGTGGTGATAATGAACTGATGAAAGGTAAAGTATGAATGGAAGATAAAACACGCTGTCATGCGATCAAATGATACCGACATTGTGTATTTACTAATCCCACATGGCCCTTGACCGAAGAGAACTGAATGGGAAACTAAATGGGAATAAGAATGGGAGAGCAGGTGCTCAGTATCCGGAGCTTACTCACGTTTCTTTTTTAAATTCCTTAGTAGTTATCGTTTTTCTAGACCATCTATATTTAGAACGGCCTTCCAATTCCTCGAAAAAATAGAAAACGAAGCCGTGTTGGTGGCATAAACAAGAGAAAATTATGAGGAATGCTTTGTTATTTGCCTCCAATACGAATAAAAAAAAAACAGACTAAGAATACGATAACTCGAGATGGAGGTACTAGTTGTACGCTCCAGGTAATGGGCTCCTGGAATGAGATCGAAAAAATGCCACACATTGGGATGACGGAAATAAGTAGCAATGCAAGCGAATAAAGTTGTGTTGAAGCTAAGTTTGATTTAGAAGATTTTAATATCAAGAATCTATATAGTTGAGTCAAAAGCTTAATGAATTGCTTTCCAAAAAAGTACTGTCTCAAAAATTATGATAATATTTTCAATTACAGACTCTCAGCCGGCGATCTTCAAGCCCGCAGTCATATACACAAGCCCGAATTCAGCGGTCATCACATGGGAAAAGCTACGACAAGATCAAGAAATGGATGGTTACGTCATTGAGTATGGAAAAAACTGGCAGAACTCCAAAACATTCCATGTCTCAAGGAGTTCAACCACAGCAATGATTCCAAACCTTGAGCCCGATACTTTGTACAATATTCGTGTACGAGCTCCCGATATCAATAACGGAGGCACCCACCCAGGCCCTTCTGTTAGTTTTCGCACCAGGACTCAAGATTCTGCCAGTATAGGAGTTCCTCAGAACATCGTCGTGGTACCATTGCCTTTATATRAGTTGCTAGTAACCTGGGATCTACCGTATAGAGCACGTGCGTCCGATGTTGTGCACTATACTCTTGTTTTTGCTCCGGTTTACTCGCCATATCTAAGAAAAACGTCTCTGCTTCTACCGGTAAGTAGAACTTCACACACATCATCAAGTCTTCCTTTTCTTTTTGCTGTTACTTTCTTACACACTAACTAAAGTTCAAGTCTCAACCTCAGTCTTATCCAAACTAGTTTACTCAGGACTGTCACTAACATGAGTGAGCTCGGTGCTCAGTAGTTTTTGAATGTAATAACGAATGACTTACTTTGCCATTTCTTCATGGACAGGGCCATTACAAATCCTTCACATTGACCTATCTACGGCCAAACACACTGTACAAAGTCAAACTCGCAGCTCTTCTGAAGAAAAGAAAGGGTCCGTACAGTTCTTGGGTAATTGCTCAAACCGTCAATCAACTGCGACTGGACAATCCAATCCAACCTACGACAAAGAAGCCTTATCATCACCAAACAGGAAAAACGGGTATTATGACATCTCCATCGACCCATTCTACGACAAAAACAACAAGACCAGATTTACAGCTAACAACCAAACGGCTTATACTGCCAAACAAAAATGTGACGGAGGAAAGTATACTAACGACACCATACCAAACAAAGGAGCAGTCGTCGATGAGGCCAATAACGGCAACGATGGAAATAAAAAAAAGCAAGACACTGCAGGCTACAGAACCTATAGGAGAAATAACAGAGATGGCAGAAATTTCAACACAAAGTACTACACAAGCAACAGGGGATGAGATATTAGTGACAACAGGACAAACTTATGAAAGTACGGTGCAACCTTCAGATAATGAAAAAGATGAAACAACGCAGCAAACAACACGAGTGCATGAAACAACAGAAGGAAAACTGCTACGAACCACACAACAAACAACTGCACAAACATTACAAAGAACGACAACAGCAGCCAATCAACATACAACACGAGAAGCAGCAAACACTACGATAACAACACCATCACCATCACCTCCACGATACACAGAACAAGTGAGTGAAACCATGACGCATCAAAAAACCACATTAACAACTGAAGGAACAAAGGAACAAACGACAGAAGTTACCGAACAAGTTAAAGAAAGGACGACACAGGAAACGCTGCAGCAACTAACTACACAATCACACGAACAAACAACACAGAAACCAACTTCAAGCCATCTACGAACAAATACAGAAGTTACCGAACAAGTAACAGAAAGGATGATACAGGAAACGCTGCAGCAAACAACTACACAAGCAAACGAACAAACAACACAGAAACCAACTTCAAGCCATCTACAAACAACTACAGAAGCTACCGAACAAGTTACAGAAAGGATGACACAGGAAACGATGCAGCAACCAACTACACAAGCAAACGAACAAACAACACAGAAACCAACTTCAAGCCATCTACAAACAAATACAAATGCTGTATCTGGTACTGTAGACATCCTTCAAACAACCACCTTTTCAGTGGCAGCTGTAAGAGATCAACAAGTGACAGATTCTCAGTTATTTTCATCCAGTTCGTCACCAAGGCAACCAAATATCATTATCACACCATCAACCTCAACAATGCCAAATTTAGTGATTACGGGAACTTTGCCTACAACCGATACACAGCCACAACAAGATAGTACTTGCGAACTTTTGAAACCTTCCATGTGTAGTGACATTGGCTACAAGACGACAAAAATGACATCCAAAGAAGGACAGAATGAAATGTTGGATCACGTTAAATCCATATGGTCTCATTTAACGCCGTTATGTCAAAACCACGCTAAACTGAAGCAGTTTCTATGCGCTGCTAGTTTTCCATATTGTAGTAAAGAATTGGGAGGACCATTCTTTCCATGTCGGTCCATGTGCATGTTGACCAAGAAGAATTGTAAAATTATTAGAAAGGATTGGCCGGCTGAGTTGGATTGTTCAAAATTCCCAGATGTTGGTGAGAGCGCAATATGTATTTCATATGGTAAGTGGCTGAATATGATAGCATTTCTTAGAAAGAATGCGTGTCAAATATCTAATATTACGTTACTGAATGACTTTTTAGTCATGTTTTGGAACTGAGTAAAAGCAGATGCCAAAACGCAAGGGGCGTAGTATTTGAAAAGTGATTTAAGGTAACTTTTGAGGGGTGGATTACCAAATGTTGCTATTTGATTGCAATTCCCGGTTTTTCGTGGGGAGCTCAACCATCTCTTGCGTAAGAGGTGGGCGACCTCTTCATTCCTAAAACGTCTTCTTTCATTTTTCTTTTTCCGTTCTACTCATAATTGTAGACACAAAAAGTCAAAAGTGAATAAACGTGCATGTTCGATTTCCAGCTTTTTACCAACTACACTCTTAAGCTATTTTAAGTAGCATACCTATACTTAACATAGTATCTTTATCTACTCATCCATCCATTAGTTCATGAATGATTTTGATTTTCTTCATGAAGAAGCATACCTCTAATAGGAATTCTCTTCATATAGGCCATGAAAGTGAGGTATCAACCACGACGGCCATCCACGTCACCCAGTGGAGTTCAGTCCCACCAACTAATCATCCATCATTGGAGAGTCAAACTATCTCCACGTTGGCAACCGAATCATCACCTGGTTTAGCAACAACCAATCCAGCAATCGTTGAACCAAAATCACTACCGAATCACTGTGAGCCGTTGTATTTGAAGGCTTGTGACGGTGTTGGATACAAATATGTCCAGTTTCCAAACTTTTTTAACCAAACGCATCAGAACGACGCTGGGAGAAAGATTTCGAAATATTGGCCGTTAATCGAACTAAAATGTTCGACACTATTCAAATTATTCTTGTGTTCTTTGTACACACCAATGTGTACGAGTAAAATAACTGATGAACGTAACATGCTACCTTGTCGTTCGCTGTGTCAGCAAGTAACTAGTGATTGCAGCTATTACATGAAGGTATATGGGTTTACATGGCCTGAAGGCATAACGTGTGAAGATTTTCCTGCTGTTAATGATGGCACTTGTCTTAGCCAAAAGTATTTAACAAGCCTTCGTCAAGGTAGAAATATTTCTTCATTTTATTCAATTAAGTCTCTACTGGTGTGCATGCATATATTTCTCGTTTATAAAGTAAAACTACAGAAGAAGTGAAAGTAATCCTGTTGGAAATTCGCCGTTTCAAGGCGTTAATGTGCAATAATGTTCTCAACTACCTTTAGGCTGCGTTCATAATGTATGGCGGGGGGAGGGGGGCAGGTGAAAATTTGAAATTTCCAGAATGATTCTTAACAACCTCCTTAAAGTCATGCAAAAAAAATACGATCCCCCTAAGCAAGGCTTGTAGCTTCTTTCAMAAATTGTGCATCCCCCCATTTTTCTGATAACAATTTGCCCATCCCCCCGTTTTTCCTACCAAAATTTTCCCGATCCTCCCTCAATTTTACCTGCCCTCCCCCACCTCTGCCATACATTATGAACGCAGCCTTAGTACACCACCATGATTCATGCCCCCTGGTCTGGGTAATTCTCTTTCCTCCATTCTCTTTAAAAAGGCTTATAGGGCCTGTCAGCTTATGTACCAGACGTTTTGTTTCTTAATTATTACCTTTTTTATTATTTTGTCAGGAAACGAAAACGCTTTACCAACTTCTCCTACCATCTCAAATAAAGCCCAAGTCACGATATTTGAACGGTTTTCAACGAAAGCAAACAGTCTTACTTCACCGGGTGCCATTTCTGTTGAGCAAGAATCGACAACAGTGGAATCTAGTCCTTCTTCTTTAACAAAGCCAATTTCAACACCTAAAGAAAAAGCAAAGCCCACTTTGGCAACTCAGCCTAGAACTGGAAAAAATATTAAAGTAATTCAAAATGAACAAGTAGAGAATTCTACTGAAGCCATAGTGCAACGGAATGAGGAAGATTTTAAGTCGTCTGTTAAACCTGCGACTCGCTTTTCCATGAACGAGAAAGATGACCACCTTACTTCCACAAAATCAAGCTTCACCTCTTCCCCGACGTTTCCTGTCATAATCTCTCCTCCATCAGGTTGTGAGGGCTTAAGCTTAAAGATATGTCAAGGAGTAGGTTATGACTTCACTCAGTTCCCAAATTTCTTCAACCACAAGTACCAAAATGATGCTGGACGTGAGGTGTACAGTTTTTGGCCGTTGCTGGAAATCAATTGTTCTCCAAAGCTTCAACTATTTATATGCTCCCTGTATGCTCCTATATGTACCAAGACTCTCTCTAGTGTCAGAAGTATGACTGGGGCTTTGACACTCAATATACTTCCTTGTCGATCACTCTGTCATCAAGTTAAACGAGAGTGCAGAACCGTGATGAAGCTGTACGACCTCGAGTGGCCTCGTGGCGTAGAGTGTACCAATTTTCCAGTGGATGGTGAAAAAAACTGTATCTATGGCAAGACAAATGATACTGACAGTAAAGGTACTCCTACTTAACTTTTGTTTATTTTGTTTAAACTGTTATCGCGATAATTACGTTACATTCTATTGTTCTTATAGGTTTGTTTAAGATATCGAAAGCAAGGAAAGGATTGTCTCCTAACATACCATCGACCCCATTGCCAGGTATTTCTAGTAAAACATCTTTTTCCTTCACCTAATTCATCATTATTTCGTCATATATTTTTTCGTAAGACTGTAGTTAATAAAAAAACGTTATATACGGAGGTCTTAAATTATCAGCTAAAGAAGACGAGCCTAGAAAGATTGAGCAAATGAATAGTTTTAAAAACCCTGATTTTAAGGGTTTACATCTGGCTACGCTCTTGAGTTTTTCCTCGAATTTTTTTCTGCCATTCAATTTTCATTTCTAGATCCTGAGTGATGCACACATGACATGCAACGTTTTGGGATCACTAGTTATTTCACATTGTTTTTGCTTATTATAAAAGTGATGCAATTTTGACRTAGAACTTTCATTCTTATGCAGGTATAATGAAATGTCAACCGCTTTCACCGGACCACCCTTGCAAGAACCACTACGAAATGGCTTCTCTTTCAAATGCTTCAGAATCGTTTGAGAATATAAAGAAATTAATAGAGGATCATGCGTCGGAAATCAAAGACTGGGCCAGCAAGAAATGCCTTAGAAATCTTGAAATGTTTCTGTGCTCGGTGCATACTCCTCGCTGTTCAAAAAATGGGACAAAGTTTGGTCCTTGTCGATCGCAGTGCAAAACAATGTTTAGGAGATGTGGTGCCCTGTTGCTAAGAAAGTTAAATTTTGAAATTGTCGGCCTGAAAGACTGTCGTCGATTCCCAATGACTCGCTGCACGGGAAACAAGCGAAGATCTAAACCAAAGAGTAAATTTGTCGAATCGCTTTAGGAATTATGAATGAATTTATATGCTTTAGTTTCTTGCAATTTAAAATCAACAATTTGAGGTAGCGCGCTATGCTTTTATAGATATAGGTATATAGCCTGACGTGCAACACGAATACAATGACTATTGGACAAATATAGTTCATTGACTTTGCAAACAACGAATGTTATCAAGGATTTTGGATACCATTCAGGAATGTGTATCGACAAAACTGTCACATTTTTGTGCAAAAAGCACCGACCTACTATAGCAAGAAAATATGAACTAAGAGAAGGAATCCCCGTGCCCCATCATGTGCACACTTTGATGCTATTTTTAGAATCTATTCTGAAAATATCATCCAATGATATCATTTATTTGATTTTCTGCACGCGCATAGTACGCGCGCGCTCTACGCTGTTCACTAACGTTTTCTTGTGCTTTTCTTATGTTCAAATGGTCAAATCTGCCCTCAAGATGACGATGTAGGTCGAAAGCTTTGGAAAATAAATGTAAAGATACTCCAGAAATTTGAACAAATTACTACTTCAAATTCCTGTCGTATTTGCCAAGCTTTCGACGTGCACATTCATATTCAGGGCAGAGTCGAAATAACGGAAAAACCCCAAAAACGTAAGCAAACAGCGTAGAGCGCGCGCAGTAAATGCGTGTGCAGAAAAACAAATGGTTTAAAAATAGCATCAAACTGTGCACATGATAGTTACGAGGCTGTATAGGGGGGATTCCTTCTCTTAGTTCATTTTCTCTTGCCTATAGCCTATAGCTCTGCTCGGTGTTGGACTAAATATATTTACTCTCTATAAAACAGGATGTATTCTTCATATAGCTTTCAAAACGATAAAATTTTCATCACGATTTTGGAATAAAAGCCATGGGATGCAACGCATTCTTTTTTCGAACATCATCGACATGTCGACTATCATAAATAGTGCATATCGTTATCAATAGGATTGGATGAAACAAGTTGTGAAAGAATCCCAAATTGATCAATACCACTGACCAAAGTCGGTCTATACTAACACTTAACTGCTCATACTGCATTCCTTACTATATGTTTCTTCAATCTCATCTTGATAGAATCCACTTACCAAATTTCCAAAACTCAATACCAATACCTTATTCATTGTGGTCAAGAGAATATGAACTAAGAGAAGGAATCCTACCTATATAGCCTTGTAACCATCATGTGCACAGTTTGATGCTAATTTTAGCTTGGAGATATTTTGAGCGAAGAACCTGATTGGTTGATTTTCTTGAGGGTAGGCGGCTTCCAGTCTTAAAGTAAACAAAGCCTGTGTTTTTGTCGTGGACGTAGCGAAATATGGCGCTTTTCGTGTCCTAAAACGAGGCATAAGGGAAGCATGATTATCGCGCGGGCATGGTAACGAGTTAAAAATAGCATCAATGATTCTAAGAATAGCATCAAAGTGTGCACATGATGTGGCACGGGGATTCCTTCTCTTAGTTCATTTTCTCTTGTTGTGGTGCAATGTTTTCTTATTACGAACCACGCGTCATTCTCTTGATTTTTGTTTAATTTGTGTTCCAAATTCATGTGTCTTCTCATGCGTAAGCGTTAAACAAAGAAATGATACTCTAGGGAATGACAAAGGTAAAACATCGCACTACCACGATAAAGGTGTAGTAGCAAGACGTTTCCGCTTATTGTCAAGCGTTTTGAAGTAGCTTACCAGCAGAGCATTCTATACATCCCTAAGGAGGAGGATCGTGGGTATAACTAGTCCCAAACATGCCAGCCTCGCAAAAACTACAATTCCAATTGAGAGACCTTCGTTCTTTGTACGTGAAACCTGATCTTGAAAGGGGTATCGGCGATTGATAGGGTAGTGCTTTGATCTCTTAACATTGACTGTTTCGGCATCTTCTTTCTCTGTCATCGTTTTTCTTACTATCAGTAATTCCTATTTCATGAGTAACAATGTCAGTTTCTTCGTCGCTATCCAAATCATCAGTATCCTTATTAGTGTCCTCAAATGAATTATCATCATCTTCAGTGTCCTCGCGTGAAGTACCATCTTCTTCTAGCTCTTCTTCTGTTGTACTTGTCGTAGTATTTAAAAGCTGCATAGACAGCCAAGCATTTATTATTTGGACTTTCTCACGTTTGTACATTTTGAGCTTGAGCAAGTTGTGCTTTTTTAAAAAGAGGTCCAAGACTGCAACCCTCTGCTTCTTAAGCATTCCGCTTTCTTGT
>NW_022261378.1:0-13744 GCF_009602425.1 Actinia tenebrosa
ATCTGTGAGTTAGCCATGCCCTGACTTAGATCAACCCAGAGGTTGTTTCAGGGTTCGATCTGTGAGTTAGCCATGCCCTGACTTAGATCAGCCCAGAGGTTGTTTCAGGGTTTGATCTGTGAGTTAGATATCCCCTGACTTAGATCAGCCCATAGATTGTTTCAGGGTTCAATCTGTGAGTTAGCCATGCCCTGACTTAGGTCAGCCCAGAGGTTGTTTCAGGGTCCAATATGAAAGTCTTTTTTAGCAGAGAGTCATGCATGTAATATACCAAACAAAGAAGCCATCCTACCCTTAAGACTGACAGTATGCTCTTCACTATCCTTGGATGACGAGGCCAGTAGGCGATGTAACCACTTGGATGGGTTATTCTCATTCTCGTCTGTCATCTGAACAAAATCTTGAACAACCTGTGATTGGGAAACAGACTTTTAGATGGAAGCCTAAGAGCTCGTAATCAGAAAACTAGAGGGGTGGGGGTGGGGGAAGTCAAGAAGCACTACCTCTTGCTGCATAAATGTGGTTATTAATTGTGGTCATAGGTTTGATATTCTGACCTGTGATCACATGTGATTAGAGTTGCTTGTTGGTTCTCTCCTGTGCTTTGGGGGTTTTTCTTGTAAATTAAACAAGGAATATTTTTTTAATGAAAAAAAACAAAACATCTGAATTACCCATAACAATGGTGGGAATTTCAGCAGATCATGGTTGAACTCATCTGTCCATTTGGCTTTAGACATTTGGGACTTGAGAGCAAAAAGCTGTAGAGGTTATAACACTTTAATTAGACAGTAGTATTAGAGGACCTGATGTCTTTACTAAACCTTAGTTGGCTCGGTTGGGCACCAGTCAACAATAGATTTTCACCACATAGCCTCACATTCAAACATTCAGTAGGTTTACATGGGCAAAAAAAAAATTGTGGCATGGAAATGCACATGGTACCTTATCATCAAAAAGATCGCTAATTGATTGTCCTGCTGCCTGCCTGCCTCACCCACCCCACTCTAGCAACTAACCTGATACATTCCTTATTGTCTACCCCATATCCACCATCCTTAGGAACCCAGGGGTAAAATTCTGTCGCTTGTTAACTGCAATTTTCATAAACATTCAAACTCTGTGTCTGCGAGCTGCACGCTGAAATTTGTTTTTTTCCTCTCTGCCATCAATCAAACCTAATCAGTTGTTAACTTTCATATTTTTGAAAGGCGGCAGCGAAAAACCAAATTTCAGCGTGCAGCTTGCAGACACAGAGCTAGAACGTTTATGAAAATTGCAGCAAAGTAACTATGAACTTACTTGGGTTCGCCTGGCCAAAAGCTCAAGGTAATCAATGTCGCCCTGGTCAATTATCTAAGAACAAATATTATTACAAACACTTTCTATAAATCAAATTTTGAAAGTCCAACTTTCGATATTCTGATTGAGTGATCAAGCAAGTTTAGGGTAGAGATGTGCCCTGTTCTGGTATTGCAAAAATGGATACCCTGTTCCAGTGAGGAGAGAGTGTGATTTCATATACCCTGTCCCAGAGTAGAATCACTGAAACCCTGTTTGGCGGCATGTACCCGTATAGGGAATATAGGAGAGTACCCCCGCCGGGGTCAAGTCCCTGATGAACTTCATGGTAAAACTGTAAGTTCTAGGAAACATGCGTTGCCCCTAGCCTCTCCACTGTGATCGATATTAGACCCTTGTTTATCATTCTAACATGAACTTGCATGTGTATGATAACTAGAAATAAACCCAGGTTTATGTGCCAGAGGGGAGGGGTAGGGGGAATATTTCTGATACTACATACTTTAAATTTGTAATGATGTGATTTGAAATCATATGAGAAATGAATTGTACACACCTTGACTGAGTTGTAAATAAGAAATGAGCTTAGAAGGGTTGCAACTGCAAAAACTTTTGCATCATAAGTTTCCGACACATTGGTGGCTGCAAAACCTAAAGGAAAATAAGGGAAATATCAATAGATAAATATTTTAAATTGAAATAAATAGCTTTGTGCAAATATCAAAAAAAGTACTTTTACCTTCGGTATCAAGGAAAATAAGTGCAACTTGTTGTCCATCACTAGTCTTCATCCTGATTGGCTAAAAAAATATGAATATAGTTATTGATAATTTACATCAAAGTCCAGCTGGGTACGTACATTGGGTAGTTTCAAAAGTGCCCATATCTCCTCCCAGAAGAAGGAATTTCCAATAGTGCAGGGAAGATCTGAGAGGGGGTATATTGTGTAGTTCCATAAAATCCTCACCCCCACACGGAGGGGATATTTAGAATAATTTTCCAAGGTGTGGAGAGTATAAAAAGGGTATATGACATAGTTGAAGTAAAATCTCTATACCTCCCCAATGGAAAGCACCTGAATTTCCAAGTGGAGAAGTGTCTATATCTATATCGTGGAACTACACAAATAGTTCAGTAGAGATAACTAGCTAAAAACTAGTGTGAGCTGCGTCAGTGTTTCTAATGAAACAGTAATGATAAATTGGGTTAATCATACACTGTGAAAAGATAAAAAAACATACTGACGTTTCGGATGCCAATCCTTTGTCGGGTTAAAATAGTTCAGTAGGTAATCTCACCTTTCCCCACATCCATATTCCCATTGTCTCTGGCCTGACGTAAGGACCTACTCCAAACCCAGCTTTCTTGCCCATCAGCTGGTTAAGCAGAAAGGATTTGCCAGTGTGGAACTTGCCAACTACTGCTACGGTTGCTACTGGTTCTACAAGAAATAGAAATACAGACTTCTGGAAGAAATACACAAAGGTTTCAGGGTGGGGATGAGGGACACACAAGGAGTTGTGGGGGGAGGGGTGGGGAGAGCATGTTTTAAGTTTTAATTTAATCTATGTCTTTTATTGGATATTCAAAATGTGTCTTTACCCCTACTAACATTCACACACTTAAGTACCTTTGATTATTTGTGCCATACAACATTGAAAGAGCATAAAGATTTTCACTATCAGAGAATCAGAAAACGTACCCCTTGAGGCAAGGGAGAGAACAAGGCATTAAGTAACAGTGCTCAAGTCATTCAAGAAAGAAGTTTATCGAGCCTGGATGAGAGCAGTGTGAGAGGTGAATACTGATGATCTTGCCAGCCCTCACCCCCCCTCCCCATCCCCCTAAGATATGGCACTCTTTGCAAAGCATAGTCACCTGCATATAGACCCCTTGCAACTAGTTGGAATGCAGCTCAATTTCAAGTACATAACAATAGGTTTGCAATTCTCATGAGATTGAAATTCTTTTGTTTTGTCCTCCAAATTGAGCTGCTTTGACGTCACATGCAAGGGGTCTATGTAGATGAACCTTTGATTATAGTAAAATACCTTGTATATACTGCAGAAATTTAATATTTTCTTCATGCAAAACAAGTTTTTTATGTGAACCCTTATCTGGATAAACCAGTTGAACAGGTCTGTCCAAATTCTCAAAAGGATTTCCCCATAAATGATCTCTCTGTTTTTCCGAATGGCTCGGTCTTGGAATCTTTTCTTTCTGCTTTGATTTTTCTATATTTTCCTTTTCATCTGAAGGGGTCCTTTTATCTTCATAAACTCCAGAGACTGGTAATTTTTCTTTGTGATCTTGCAAACAAAGTCCTTTTCCTTCGCACTTGTGTTCTTCGTCGGTCGAAGACACCACTGCAAATTATTCATCGTTTATTATGAATAATAAAATAAATATCAAAAAAAAAAAAAACAGAAACAGAAATTAAACGTAGCTAAACATACGCAGCAAAGTTATACATATAAAGGTACGAATATTATTTGAAAAAATTTTGAGATCAGTTGGTTTAAAAGTTGAAGAACTAAGGCTAAATTAAAACGCAAACATATTTGTACACAAAAATGTCAAAATCAACAATACAAAAACATGAAAACCAAGCAAAAACCTACCTAATGTCATTTGATAAGATACAATAAGAATTGTAGCGAAGAAAAGAGCTGTGATCGTGAGCATTTTTGCTCGGATGTTCTTGATTTTTGCGAAGATAATGTGGAGGAATTTTTGCTTCTTATTCAAAGTTCGAATTTCGTACGCAAAATCAAAGGTATGATTTTAGTGGCTATCTCATAAGCCAATGAAAATGCTTCTAATATGAGTTACGCTTATGAATTATTTTAACCGCATTTTTTTCAATTCTTTTAAAAAACTTAAAAGTTTTAAAGGAATTAAACTTCAGATAAACAACTTCAATATATTTTCTATTAGTTTTGTAAAAAGAAATTTTTTTACAACTTTTCGAAATTTCAAAGAAGTACTAGTTACCAGTTTTACTCGGTCTTGCAGTTAATCCAAGATGGCGGACGAAGCGAGGAAGAAAATTTCAGCCAAACTTGAAGCTGTTCCTGATGTTGTTATAGACAGCCATGGACTATTCAAATACATCCTTATAGAAGTAAAGGATAGGAATGATGATAGTCTTTCTAAATTCGTCGTTAGAGGAAATGCGAAGGCAGATTATCACGGTAAGTTCTAAAGATGCGGTCAAACAAATAATATTTCTGTTTTTTTGAGAATATAAAACGTACCGTTAAATAAAGCTTATTTGTTACTGGAAACTCTATTGTTATTCATTATTCTATTTACAAGTACATTATTCAAAGAAATATTAACCCATACCTCTTTTTATCATTTAATATAAGCTAATGTTTAATCGTGTAATCAAACAAGCTATAATATATATTGTCTGGTTACTATTAATTCCTATTCTTGGTTTGCAATCTATCCCAAGAGAGCACAATAACAAAAGGGATGTCCGCCATGTTGGAAGATATAACAAAAGAATTCATTGAAAAATCTTTTGTCAAATTCTTCCAACATGGTGGCTACGACGTCTATTGCAAACGAAGAATACATATTGGATAATATAATGTTTACAAATGTGTACATTGGTAAGTGAGAATAAGTGGTCATTAAAGCATGTTACACAGTTATTGGGTGAAGCTGGGTATGCGTAAAGAATTATGCAGACTGAGGTGGGTGTTTCCTTCTTAACCCCCCTTTCCCCTCGGCCATATCGTTGTGTACAGGAATTGTTAGGGAATTCTATTAGGTAAATATATATTGAGGTGATGTCATATTTTTCGAGGATTCTGTGCTTTGGAGTTTCTTTTGTTTCATTTTTAGCACAAGCACAACATTGAATTCCTTTGCACCATGCATGAATTAGTCGTGCTTGGCTGCCCTGTGAAATCTTCCCAAAGAATAGTGAGGGTGCGATCACATAGAGCAATTTTCTCTGCAACTTGTCTGGCAACAAATTGCTCTGTGTAATCGCACCCTTACCTACATACTTCATCAATGATTAATTATCAAGTGTATTTGCATTAAATGTCATTTGTTATATTTTTAGCTGATATATTAGAAGAGGTACAACCAGGAATCGACGGTCTTGGGTTATCAGCAGTGTGCGTTGGTGGTGGCAGAATAGAACATAACTCTGCTGAAAAACGGATTTTAGTATATGGTTATTCAATGGTAAATACTTCCTTCTACATTAATAGACCATTTTCGAGTTTCAAATTACTGCTGTGTTCCTTGATCACAGACTCATATATACAGTGTTAGCCTCGTATCAGTGTTTAATTATTCAAAAAATACCAATGATAAAGTAAAAATTGGAAAACTTCAACAATACAAACACTTTGAAATTTGACGGACCTTGACTGGAAAACGTAACTATCCTGCACAACATTGAGGATAACCCTGTGTAAATGAGTCTGTAATCAAGAAACACAGCAGTAATTTGACTCCTCCCCTCCCCCCACAAGACATAGGTTTCATTATCACTTACAATAAATAAAATTTAAAATGTGAACCGATAACAGTGGTTTCACTGGGTGGCTCCTCTACTGGGTGGTTTTTCTACTAGAATTTAGAAGTTAAAACCCATGACCCAAAGCACTAATATAAGAAATAAGCCCAGGGTTCGTGCTACTCCTTAAACTCCTTGAAAACTCCTTGAATTGAATTCACGTTTTCAAGGGCACTTGAAAAGCTCTTGAATTTTATGATTTTAGTGAAACTCCTTGAAAACTTGAATTTTTGCTTTGATCATTACTTGCAAGGTTCTGAAATAGATCTAGTCAGAAAGATTGAAAAATCTGAAAGTCGGCCATGTGCAACCAGTGTGTAAAACCTTGGCATAGTTAGCTGAACATACTCCTTGCAAATTCATTTTTGGGTCCTTGTATACTCCTTGAATAGTCCTTGAATATTAAGTGGTTAACTAAGCACGAACCCTGTAAGCCAGTATTGTCTTTGTTTTTCCAGGGGTTTGGACGTGCTAACCACTCTATTACAGTTGAGAAACTCAAAAAGGATTATCCTAACTACAAGATCACTTACACTAATGATGGATACTGATGTCAGTGAGCACATAATCTTAATAATGAACAGTAGTTATGTAGTAATTAACAATTAATTGCCAGAAGCAAAGTGAATATCAAAAATACCAAAGTGAGACACGAGTCTTTGAGCGGCAAGGTAATTATTCCTTGATATTCACTAAGCCTGAGGTGAATAGCTGCTTTAATATTTTTAACACAAGTGAATTTTTGTTTTTTCCAATTTTATTTATCTCAGCAAGCAGCACGCATCGACAAACGAGCGTGTGCGTGTGAGTTGTATTCAACTGTAGGTGTCTATTTTATATTATATTCACTTGTAGGTGAATATAACAGCATAAGATGTAAATTGTGACCAATGGGTGCACAGAATTCATTACATTCACTTGTGCAAAAATATTATAGTTGTACTTGACATCTCTTCCTTGAAAAAAAAGTGTCGAGTATCTACTATAGTGAGGGCAAGGAAAAAGTGTTAAGAGAATGAAATAAGAAACAATAGTAGATATACCCACCTAAATTAACATATTAAGATTCAAGAAGAGATAACTAGCTAAAAACTAGTGTGAGCTGCGTCGGTGTTTCTAATGAAACAGTACAGAAACATTTATTCATCAGTTGGACAGAATGTGAGCACACAGCATGTGCGCACACACTTTCAGTTGTATCATTCCTATCTAAAATAACGGTAATTTGAATTTTATAAAAGAATTTAAAAACTTGCTTGCTGTGGTGTGTGAAGTCATGAAGCACTTAGGGATTGGTAAAACACTCGAGAAGTGTTGAGAAGCACTCTGCTATGTGTCATGCTTCTCCTAACACTTTTCTCGCCAACTCCCAAGTGCTTTATAGCTGCACAAAACACGCCCGCATTTTCTTAAATTTAAACTAACAGCAACTAAAGACAACTAAAATAATGATGTATGTGTTAATGAAAATACTTTTATCTCCAACTTCTGTTCGTACAATGACTTTGCGCAACTGACAGACTTTTTACCTTGGACGTAATCAGTTTTTTCTCATTTTAAACCATGCTATACAAAAATAATGATTTTTTTTAGAGTTGTATCCATATTCATGTATCTTCTTAGCCGTGAAACAAGGAAATGATACTCTAGGGAATGGCACGTGGTCTGAAATGGGAAAACATTACGCCCATGCTGAAAAGGTCTATTTAATGAGGGTTTTTCACAACACACCTTATCCTCAAACTTTATTGCTAAGAAAGTTTCTTGAAGCAAAGTATTTTACAATGCGTATTTGTTTCTAATACTTGTCTGGCGACACATTTGTTTTTGGGGAGGGGAGGGGAGGGGAAATATGTCGAGGTCGATGGGGAGTAACATCTTGTAAGTTTGAAGTAATTTCAGTATTTTTCCATGTAACATCAAGGTATTTTGATATGTATCTAGAGAGAACGAAAATGTCAGGATTTGTCACTGGGGAACAATTAATTGACGCAAAACTAGATCTATGTAGTAAACTTTAAATTTGATGGCGATGCTATCGCAGTTCACGTTCAAAAACAAAGATTTGGTATCGCGTTGTCTGACCAACAATGGAATTCTTTCTTTTAAGAATTTTTAAAAAACACTATCTTTGACATCTTTTACTTATTACTGAGGACGTTGAAAGCCAGTTTCAAATTCTAAGATTTAATCTAGGGTCATTTTCCTTTGAAACGTGACTATTTATGCCAAACGCTGATGCAATTTTGACAATTAAGATATTTCGCGTGTAATTTCGATGTACGTTCATTATTTTCTTCAATTTACTGTATTTCTGACACTCCAATTACATAGCAAACAAATTCATTTCCTTTGGAAAGATCTGTTATATAAAATAAAGTTCCCTACGGAAAGCCTAGAGCAACTTTTTTTTTTCTAATTTGTCACTTTATCTGACCAAATTCTTTCACTCTTCGCCAATTCGACGGTAAAAATAGCTACAAACCCACTCAACTTTGAATAATCTTTTCGTGTTTCGAGTTTGAAAGTTTGCAAGGATATCATCAATATTTCAATTAGTCCTTTAGTTAGCTGTTTTTTGGGACCCAAACTGAGAACATTTCATAAACATTTTATGTAGCTATCGCCACATTTGTTTTACTTTTTCGTGGTCTTGCTTATAAATATGCATGAAACTGAAAGTGGCAGCTTATTGAATTATTGCAATGGTAATTTTTGAGCCGTTTATGTATGATCACTAATTGCAGTCTTTTTACTATTTAAAAACTCAAGCAGAGAGACGTTAAAAAGACTGAAGGAATTATAAAGAGTTCTTCTAAATTTTGATAAACAATGCCAACGCTTATCAACGCTTATCACAAGAGCACTTACATTCACGAAATGCATGACTACAATTCGACATAAATTTTTTCCAACTTGTTTACAAAAATATCATTGAAAATCATTACCTAATGAGCTCTTGAAATTTAAGCCTTCAATTCTTCACACAAGTCATAACATTCTCCCTGTTTTGATAAATTTTCAAAACTCTAACTTTCCAATACTCTGATACATTTGCTGTCATTGTTTTGTGTGCAGGARATTAAGTCATAAATTTGTTGAAAGATAAAACTGCTAGACTTCATTTTTCTAGATGAATATGACTAATGGTAGGAAGTATATTTTATGACTCATAGTCTATGAATAAGCGACAGTCATTACACTCGGATAATCATCTCCCAAACCCCTCACTTTCTCATACATAGTAATGAATGAGTCACGGGCGTTTTTTGAAACTTTTTAGGATAATATTCCAAAAGTTTGTCATTTCTTAGAAGTTTCCTTCCTTCAGAACTCTATTAACTATGTTTAGACATAACATATCATTTGCGTTTTCTTTTGAAATGGCGAATTTAAAGTCAAATTTAAAGTGGTCAATTTAGTTCAGAAACTTTATCTTGCATACTTGTGTCGTTTTTACAGTTCTACTAGAAATTCTTATAAAATAGATTATTTCATTTCGTTTCCATAGTTCGAGTATTCAAGTCGATACACACACACATACTCATGCAACAACTCCAATCTATAGTTGTATCTTTTTATTATGGCTTTATTAAGGCCGGTTTAGACGGTACGATTTTCGTCTACAACTATCGTATACAACACGCTCGCGTCTGTCGTAGGCGAGTTGTAGGCTTGATTTACACGCTACGACTCGAGTTGTAGGATGGCGCGAGCGTGTTGTATACGATAGTTGTAGGCGAAAATCGTACCGTCTAAATCGGTCTTTAGATACACGTACAGAGTATGAATGCATCGAGTATTATTTCACCCGCCCGAACGGTCCTCTTTTCATATTCACTCTAATCACCCTCGCTTCCTGGCCATATCGCTTATAATTCTCTTTTCGATTTCTTCGAACGATATTAATTGAAATTTAATGAACTTTTTTTTTAGGCAATTGCAGAGCGTTTTTCGTAACTGGTGGCCTTAACTTATCTTACCGTAGCCATAACTACGCGTTTTGATTGGATGGATTACTGGAAGGCAATGGAAAGCCATTTCAGTGTTACCACAGCAGTAGCTTACATGCTGTAAATCACAGTAATTAATGTTTCCAATAACCACTTTATAACTTTCATGTCATGTAGCGGTCGTTTCGTTTAAGTCAAAAACATACGGTATCTACTTGCAGCACGTACACGGTGCAACATGCCCGATAACATTGAAGTGGCTTACCATTGTCTTCTCCGCGTAATCCAACAAATAACAACGCGTAGTTACGGTAAACTGGTTTGGCTACAGTACGACAACTAACTACATGACGTATCCGGCGTTTTCCATTGAAAACCGCTCTAAACTAGAAACTCTCCCAAAATAACCCCTTTGTTGTAGCATATGTTTGAAAAAAGAAAAAAAAGTACCATCACCAGTATCATTTTTTTTTTTTTTTTTTTTTTTTAAATCCATTTACAATTTAAAAATTCCTGATTGATAGCGCACTCGCTAGAATTAACGAAGTAACACTTTTTCTCTCTTGAGAAAGTCGAGGGTATTTTACTCTAAAAGGATCGACGAGACAAACCCTACCTATTTATAAAGAGCGTCATTGTTTTGTAATAAGATATTAGCCAAATATTGCATGAAACAGGAGATTTTTTCAAGTGAAAACATTGATTAAAAATAGAGCCAGGAGGTAAAACAAGACTTGAAGTCTAGATATGACACATGAATAACAATTTCGGGTATATTTTTATGAGAATGAACGAATATTCTTTGAGAAAAACATATTTTCACTTTGCTGCTTGAGCTCTGAATGATAGGAAGCCATTTTGATGTACGTTCCTTTAAGTCAAAATTCTTAAAATAAAACTCAGGTTTACTTCAGGTATTTTTGAGAATCCCTTTTTCACGCCGTTTTGCCATATAAATCAAGGCAAAATAGAATGTTCACAAAATAATGATTTTTCAAGACAGTTTTTGTCTAAATATTTGGCTTCAATCTCAACACGAGAAACAATCTGACGCGAGTACAAAAGACGGAAAAAAATAACCCCTTTTTATGAATACCAAGAGGATTATATTTTTAAATAAAAAAAGACTTTAAAAAGTCTAGACGTTACAGCGCCTATCTTTTTCTGGTTTAGTTTATTTCGCACTCTTAAAAAAGTATAGGACTCCGCGATTCAGTGTTATTAATGTCGAGTTTTAATGTTGGTTTTATCCAATATTGGACCAAATCAAGGCCCATATTGACCTGTGTGGGGAAAATATTGAAAAGAAAAGATGAAAATCTCTTGAAAAGAGACAGATTTCTCACAGCTATAACAAGAAGAGCACCGAATATCTTCTCTGAATGTACTACGAGAGGCTAGAGATTCTTACGTTTTTCAACCTTTGACCAAACCATCTAGGTTGAGAGATTTCGATGAATGATTCATAGACCACCACTAATATAAATACATAAACCACGCGTTTGATTCAAAAATATATGCATATAACATCACCGAAAACCGCTTTTATCAAACTTAAAATGATAACTCTGTGATTATATCTCAGAAACGCCACGTTTTTGGATTCGATATCTCATATTTAGATATGCGACTATTTTTGACACGCGGCCTTCCAGCCCCGCTTCATTTATGACTGAGTAGCTGACCCGTCAAGTGGCTCGCTTAAGTCTCATTATTTTTTTTTTTCAATTAAAAATTCCTAAATATACGTTGCGCTCGTATTCAATAGGAATTAATCTTTAATATTTCTTAAATAACTAAACAGGTTCTCCTGAATTCATCATCATTGTTACCGCCAACTTTAAAGGCCGTAATCTCCATGACAACCGGAAAGCCTGTAGGTGTTTGTCACTGTTTTCATTTACATGACACGGCTCAGTAAAGCTTGGTGTTCGTGTTCGCCTAACGCGATATTGATCCGGGGAAAATGACTCTTGCCACAGTTGAAGAATTCCAGTAGAAAGAGAACTGGGATGGGAAAGAAAAACAGTAAACTTGAGCCCGATTTGATTCAAGAATTGGTCCATAAAACGTACTGTAAGTGGCTCTCTATGGCTATGTAGAGTACGTGTAATTTAGGCTAATCACGATGTGTTTGCATTCGGTCGCATACAGAACTAAATTTAGTAGCTAGATAGTTTATTCCAGATATTACCTGTCTATTTGATAGTCCTAATTTATCAACATTTTGTATTCTATTTTATCTTCAGTTACTGAAAAAGAGCTTCAACAATGGTAGGTTGTGCTACGTTCTTTTCTTTGACTACGACCCCTAAAGAAAAACCATGTACCACTCGAGCTTGTGCTAGCTGCTCACACAATATATCTTATAAATAACTGTAGCCACAATACAAGTTATCCTTACTTTCAATTTTTATTAACTTTGTACAAACCAGGTATAAAGGATTCCTTAAAGATTGTCCTTCTGGCTGTCTGACAGAACAGGTAAGTCTTCATTTGGCATTAAGTTGTTTTGCATATTTGTACTAGGAAGTCGTGGTGCTCAAATTGATGCAATGCTTCGGCCTATTTAACTCATTTGTTTACGGTAATTAACCCAGCAGATTTCTAAACAAAATCTTAGGAAATAATGAATAAACCTAGGCCGTAGAGTCGGCAAAAGAATCTTGAGTCTTCTAGTAATGATATATATATGAAAAAAAGCGAGTGAGTTCTCTTAATCTGTTCAATTGGAAGACAAACTATTTACGTAATTAAATTAAATTATTTATATTTCTATATATCTATTTACTGTTTTTCAGGAATTCCAGAAAATCTATAAGCAGTTTTTTCCATATGGGGATTCTTCGAAATTTGCGTCATTCGTCTTTAATGTTTTTGACGAAAACAAGGTATCAGTATTTCTATCACGCGAGGAAAACGCTTTTATGCCCTCAACATACTTCTGTCTTTAGAAATGCTTTTGTTTCTACATTTGTGGCTTTACAAAGAAAAGAGAAAAACGGTCTTGTTGTTGCTTCCAACTGTTTGGGAAATCTCTGAATTTTTTAAAGATGGTGATTTTTTGTTTTGTTTTTTGTTTCGCGTTCAAAATAAAACACGAAGAATAAATACAAGAAATAATAATTAATGTTTTTTTTGTATTTAAATCACTTCAGTTTTGTTTTTAAATGATGTTTTTTGGCCCTAAGTTGATAAAACGACCCAACGGCCCATGAAAAACGAAACTCGGCTAGTTTTGAGCGATAACAGTATTTTTGATCACTTTAAATTTATGTCGTAAATTGTCAAAATCTATTTTTATGTTGAATGAGAAAAACTTGATATTTACGAGGGGAAAATATGAATTTATTAATTAAATAACTGAGATTATCAGACGAACCAGATAGAAAATAAAAATAAAGGTTATCGTTTTTCATACCGGTAAATGTTATGAGAAATTGAAGACCAACACTTAATACTTGCAATGCTACTTGTGGGAAGACTTTTATAAAGATAATCATAATATCATAAAGCATTTTGGGCCTTGAAAAAGAATGGCAATTCATTATGTAATGTCAAGTGCGAGTCTCATTCAATTTATAAAATATAGTATGTGGTTTTGAGCGCGAAAACCAAGCATTCTTGATGAAGATTTGAATATGAATAATCGAAAACCATCCTGCGTCAAAGGCGTGTTGGTGAACAGTTGTTAATTTTTTTTTTTCAGGAATGTTTTCATATACCTTCAAAACCCATTTAAATTAATAAAAAAAACTTTAATATCTATACAAACCAAGATTTTTCTTTTTTAGGATGGACATATTGAATTTAGGGAGTTTATCTGTGCCTTATCTGTGACGTCGCGAGGAAGTATCGACGAGAAACTCCAGTGTAAGTTGAGTTCCGCTTTTTAGTGAACTGTTTCCACAAAAATAAACTAGTTTGCTATTTTTGTGTGATGTGG
>NW_022261378.1:29824-40855 GCF_009602425.1 Actinia tenebrosa
CTCTGGGCTGATCTAAGTCAGGGCATGGCTATCTCACAGATTGAACCATGAAACAACCTCTGGGCTGATCTAAGTCAGGGCATGGCTAACTCACATATTGAATTGGAATTTAGCTTACTAACTACTTCTGGCAACATTAACTAAATATTTTTTTACTTTTGCTCCAACAGTTGGCACACCTTATTATATGTCACCGGAGAGAATCCATGAGAATGGGTACAATTTTAAATCAGATATCTGGTCACTTGGCTGCCTGCTGTACGAGGTAAAAATAATGCATAAACATGTACTGCATATATGCTGTCATTCCATGTATTGCTGGCTTTCAATTATTAGCTGATAAAAGAATTTGAATCTCATTATGTGCTCCAAATGGTGGTGAAACACTACAGACAACCTTGTGCTGTCAACCAGAAAGAAATTCTTTTGAAAACTAGCAATTCAGCTTAATATGTACATTCTGCACAAAAAAAGTCAAGTGAAACACAGCAATATAAATTCTGTATCTAGTTAAATGCAAGATTGACTTTCTCTTGACCATTAAATTTTGTCAACCATAAAGTAGCATCTTTCCTTTAAAAACTGTTTTCCGCAAAATGACTGGGTGATGATGGACTGTTGATAGAGTAATTATGGGATGTTGGACAACCATGGCCAACATTTGGTCGGCAGAGTATATGGAGCACTATTCTTGCATTTTACCCTCTAGTTTATTATTAATATTAATAAGAATTGGAAATGCTAATATTGATTTGAAACTTTGACAGATGGCAGCTCTACAGTCTCCATTCTATGGTGATAAAATGAATTTGTACTCACTATGTAAGAAAATTGAACAATGTGACTACCCTCCCCTCCCTTCTGAACATTATTCACAAGAGGTGAGTTTATAGTATTTAGTTTTTTAGTTCTACTCACCCCACCACACCCATATATCAGCAGCCTGACTGACTGACCCACTGACTGACCCACTGACTGACCCACTGACTGACCCACTGACTGACCCAATGACTGACCCACCGACTGACCCACCGACTGACCCACCGACTGACCCACCGACTGACCCACCGACTGACTCACCGACTGACTCACCGACTGACCCACCGACTGACCCACCGACTGACCCACCGACTGACCCACCGACTGACCCACCGACTGACCCACCAACTGATCCACCGACTGACCCACCGACTGACCCACTGACTGACCCACTGACTGACCCACCGACTGACCCACCGATTGACCCAATGACTGACCCAATGACTGCCCACCCACTGACTGACTGAGCCACCGACCAACTGACTGACTGACTGACTGACTGACTTACAGAAAGATAAATAACTTGCTTATTAAAATTTGGACTGGCTAACAAAATGAATTATCCTTTTTTGTTTCAGCTGCGTGACCTTGTAAGCTTGTGCATAAATCCAGACCCTGATCAAAGACCTGATGTGGTCTACGTAAACGAAGTAGCACAGAAAATGCACACCGTTCATTTACATTAATGACAAAATAATATTGTAAGGAATAGTGGGAATGGGTTAGCAATGACTTTTGAAATATGGACTAAGATTTTAATTAGAATTATGGCCGCACCATCACACTTTGAATTTTTTTTTTTTCTTTTTTTTCTCCAGGTTATTACTTCCTGAACTTTCTACTTTTTCAAACCCTGTAAAATAAAGCACTGAGTTAGTGTGACCAAAATAAATTTTATTTTCAATTTGATTGGATTGTCATCAAAAGATTATTTACATTGTGCTTTTTTAAAAAGTGACAATAAACTCAAAGTGTTTAGAGTTCAAGTGTCCTCACTGTGACACTAGTCATCCAAATTCAATGATCTTTTATGATCAAGGAATTCCAAACAATGGCCACAAATTTGTCAAAGCAAGGACATAATATTGACAGGAATCATAAATTAAAACCAAGACATTTAAAAAAAGATCTACAAAAATAATAACTGTGTTATCCCAAAGGCATGAAGATCAACTGTTACATAAATTGTTTGTAAACAATAGGTTATGCACTCAATTGCAAAATCACTGTCATGTTCAAAACCTAGTACATAGAAGCTGAGAATGAAATGTTACACAGGAAGTATGTTAATTGCTATCTTAGTTTCTAGCAATGATTTTTCAACACTCAAGTTTCGAGTTCTCTTTGCTCAGCCTTAGTCTCGGTTGTGTGTTATAATATTTAGCCATTCAACCAAAACCCTGTGGCATTTTAATCAACTTGTATTGTTACGTAGTTCATACATTGCTTACTATACAATGTGCCTTAATAAAAGAAAAGAAAGCATTTGTACACAACCGAGGCTAAGACTGTGCAAAAGAACTCGAAATGGGGGTATTGAGTGCAAAACAGTTTTAGAGTCTAATAGCTCAGTATGGTCCCGGGGGGTGGGGGGACTCTGGGAAAAAAGTACCAGGGATGCTCATTGGAAATGTTCAAAAAGACCCCTAAAAGATACCGGAAGTCTTTAAAAAAGGGGCATGACTGAATGATTTTTAACCCCTAAGAGATACCACAACAAATTCAATTCTCACAAATTCAAACAATTCTCTCCTTTTCTGACACCCTAAGAGATACCGGAAAATGCTGATTTTCAAAAATTCACACTTGGCACCCTAAAAGATGCCAAATCACAAATTTTTACCCCTAAGAGATACGACGAGCATCCCCGGTACTTTTTTCCTGGAGTTCCCCCCCACCAGGAGTATGAAACACTTTTAACATTTCATTTAATTAGTATTCTTAGTGTTTCTGCATGTTCATGCTTAATGATATCAATAAGCAAAGTGTTTAACTCTTAATTATAAGCTGTAAAGAGGATTCAATGCAATTTCAAATTTTCTTATTCTGGCTTCTAGTGGGTAATTTTAAAACGCTGCTCTTGACTAGTAGGAATAGTTTCTTCCTGAATTATTCCATTTTTTCAGTAAATAATCCTTGTAAATACCTAACTTATAGAATGATTATGATTATTGTCTAACTACTCAGCTCTTGCAACAGAAACGAGAAAAAAGCATTGCCCTCATTAGCCATTAGCAAGAAGGCATAATTTTTAACAAAGACTAAAAGTGCATCATGGTCTAAATTGGTACAAACATCTTTGGTTAGGTCCACTGTACCCAAGCTAGACCAGAATGCACCTTCGTAGTTGCACTTGGAATAGGCAATACTTGCTCTTCTAGTTTGTAAATTAATAAACTGTCCTAAATCAGTATTATACCTCGAAATGGAGGAGTTTTAATATATAATATGAGTATGAGCATTCTCTCTCAATCAAGAGTGAAATACACATATTTATTAATAATTATTGACTATTAATTTATTAGTATGGAAAGAGTATTTGATTTTAGTGAGTGTTGTATGTATCTAAAATATGTCAATGAAAATGTAAAACGTTTTATGTCAATGTCTCTTCTTTGTCTGTAAGGGAACATTGATTATCCAACCCCCTCCCCTCCCTCAGTCTCAAGATCCTGTTGGGGTACATTTTAGCAAGGGACATGGCCTTGAAACAGCAAAACAAGAGCCACCAACTAGCGACAAATGACATACTGCTCTCATAAATTACAAATAGCGAGGTCCTGTTAGGGGTAAAATCTGACAGCAACACAAGAACATTCCAAAATTGCAACATTCAGATGAAGGACTCACCCTCACCCCAATAGGGCCTCCCTCTGTTTCCTGCCCTCTCCATTGTTGCATTAAAAAACTGTCCCTCCATCATTGCTAACAATAATAATTCTGTTAACTAGTATTTTAAGGACCTGTTTTTTCATTGACTCCGTTTTCCACTCAAAGTGTTTTGTTTGCCCCCCCAATTCTCCCAATAAAAAATGATGGTACCTTGTGTACACCACTGACAGCCCTGCCTCCCTTAGGCTTAGATATTGGAAATATGAAATTGTTTGGGGGTCAAGAAAATAAAGATATTCATTTGCGGTTTTGGATATTCTGCAAACAAGGGAGCTGCAAGCTGAAGTTAATTTTTCTGTAGAAGTTAATTTTTAAAAATCGGTCATAAAAAAATTTAAGAAATGAAATGTCTAAGTTCATAGAATATTGAGAATTGCAGTAAGCCCTAAAGGGCCCTAAACCCTGAGAATGACCTTTTGGGTGGAGGGGGGAGGAGAAGGGGTTGTGATCTTACTCCCCACCCCCTCCCCCACAATACTAAAAGCTATCGTAACCGGACGTGACTACAGTCACGGTTTCTCCAGTGAGATAAATTTAAAACGTGTCTAGTCTGGATCTTTTCTTGGCTTTATTACCAACATTACTTCAATTTTGTAGCCTCCACTAACAATTTTATAGCTAGCACGTACCATTATGCTCTCCTCAAGGCCTATCCTCACTCTCCTTCGCAATACTACACGAAGAATCGCTCCAACAACACTTAGAACATTCCATATCGAACCCTGTCAGAAACTCAACTTCATCGATGGACAACGCGTTGATCCCTGCACACAGGAAGGCCCAGGGGAAATAATAATAACTGAACCCGCTACTGGACACGTTTTATGCGAAGCTAAAGGTTCAGGAAAGGAGGAGGTACATAGAGCAGTACAATCAGCTGCGACGGCGTTCAAAGGATGGTCTTCAATGAGTGGAAGTGAGAGAGGAAGGATTTTACACACGGCGTCACGCATTGTGAGGAGCAGAAAGGACCAGATAGCTACGTTAGAGGTTAAAGATAACGGTATGGAAATCTTAATGTTAGATTAATTGGATTAGATAGCAATGTTTTGTTTTTGGTTTTACATGTGTGGATCGACGTCAGCTGGCATGGATGCACCACAAATAAACCTGTGAAAAAGCACTTGAAGTCTTAAACAAGATAAATCCTGCAAAACTCTTCGCACTATTTAGCATTATTATGTTAGTACTTTTAACATAAGCTTATGTGCAAAGAAATTTTACAAGTTTTATATTAATTTAGTAGTAAAAAGCGTTGTGAATCCTGATTAGGATTACATCACATGAAGAGATATTCGGGGGGGGGGGGGGAGTACTGAATATTCTGTCTCACTACATGCTATGCCCTGGAGGTGGTACCCTACTGGGGGTCAAGAGTGACGTAATGCTAGTGCACTTGCCTCACTTCTGTGGTCTTGCATTCAATTTCTGGACTCAGCATCATAAGTGAGTAGAGTTTGTTGGGTCTCTCCCTTGATTCAGGGGTTCCTTGCTTGGGTTCTCTGGTTTTCCTCTCTCCGCGAAAACTGGCAAGCTAAATTCCAATTGGATCTATGAGTTAGCTGTGCCATGACGTGTTTCAGGGCTGGAGTGAAACCTCCATAATATACTTTTTAATAGGTAAACCGTACCATGAAGCATGCTGGGATATCGATAATGTTGCTGACGTCTTGGAATATTTCGCTGGTGTTGCACCTACACTGGGTGGTGAGCATATACAACTACAGAATGGATCTTTTGCTTACACAAGACGAGAAGCCTTAGGAGTCGTTGGAGGTTAGTGAAGAGCTTGATAAACTGCGATAGCATACTGTCTATCTATCTGACTGTCTGTCTGATTGACTGAATGACTGACATCTGAAGTGACTGTCTGACTGACTGTCTGAAGGACTAAACTGATTGTCTGAATGACTAAACTGACTGTATTTCTGAGTGACTGACTGACTGTCTCTCTGTCTGACTAAATGTCTGTCTGTCTGAGAATGATCAATGGGTAAATAGAAGGTTGAAGCAAAGAATGAGGATTCAACTGAATACCTTTGAGGAAAAACCCTTAAAGCAACTTCTTCTTAACAAACACACTCTCTCACTTATGTAACTGATATCTCTTTTCCAGCAATTGGAGCATGGAATTACCCCATCCAAATCGCATCATGGAAAGTTGGGCCGGCTCTTGCCTGTGGTAACACTGTAGTCTTCAAGCCATCGCCACTAACCCCCCTGTCAGCTGTTGTTCTTGCCGAGATCATAACTGAAGCTGGAGCTCCTGCTGGTGCTTTTAATGTCGTTCAAGGGGATGCATTTACTGGTCAGCTACTCTGTACTCATGAAAATGTCGCAAAGGTTTCTTTCACTGGATCAGTGGAGACGGGAAAAAGAGTAAGTTATGGGGTATCAGTGTTCCATGCTTTTTCTGAAAGGATCGGTGAGATATTCATAACAAAAACCCTTAATAGTCCCCTTTTCTCATTCAGATAACTACTAGTTTACAGTGTAGTCCACAAATTATGAAATGAAGAAATAATCAAAGAAACATAAAGTGTTTTAAGAATCCCAACTGGCAAGGAGGCAAGCCAGTTGGCTATTTACAAGCATGGTCGAGAAACTGAATTTGAACTAATCAGAAACCAGGACAAATACAGTCTCAGCTAGTGGCCACAGCGGGACTCGAACCCAGCACCACAAGATTGTGAGACCGATACTATGACCACTCGACCATGCTGCCTCCTCAAAGTGATGCCCAGGGGGGAAAGGCAAGTGTAGTGACTATCACTACTCCACCACGTGGGGTGGGGGGTACCCTCATATATGGACTATACGGGGATGATCCGCTGAACACGGTATGGTTTTTCGAGCTTCTTATCATAAACAGGGTATGCAATTTCACTCAAGTTCCAAGTTCTTCCTGAGTTCCCTGTCATATTTAGGGTTTCTACTTTCGTATTGATCGAAACTGGTTATTATGGTCGTAAAAAAATGATACACGAGATGACATGATAATTAAGACAGGAACTCAGTGCAATAAATTATATCTTTTCTCATAAACAGGGTCCACGAATTTGAGTTTTTTGTCATAAACAGGTACCCCTTTCAGAATCCCAGCGGAACACCCCTACCCAAATTCTGGTGGAGTACCCCCCCCCCCCCAGGTACTCCACCTTAGCAGCAAAACAATGACAAGTACCAAAGGTAGTTTTGAAGCGTGCAACAAGAAAAAAAAACCATCTTCATTTTTGTTTCTGTCTACCAGATAATGGCATCCTGTGCTGAGGGGGTAAAAGAAGTCACGTTAGAACTTGGTGGAAAATCCCCTCTTATAATATTTAGTGATGCTGACATTGAAAATGCAGTGAATGGTGCTTTGATGGCAAATTTCTTGAGCCAGGGACAGGTAAAGAGTTTTAATTTTATTCCATAAACTTCTGTCCCCATATACATTTGATTGGGAGTGACAGATTCTGATTTCAAAAGCGTACCCAGACCCTCCCCACCCCTTGGAATTTCCAATCTGCTTTCAAGGGGGAGGTATGGATATTTTCTTGAACCACACCTTCTCAGACCCTCCCCACCCCCTGGGAATTCCAATCTCCTTATACGATCTTTAGAATTTCCTGTAATCCTTCCACAGGTGTAGTCTCCTCACACCCTACCAAGCCTTTGGAAATTTCAATCCAATTCCATTCAGAAGATGTGAATATTTTCTGGAATTACATAACATACCTTTCCCATGACCCTATTGAGCCCTTCTACTTATTGTTTTATATTGTATTGTATTGTATTGTATTCGTAAACTTGTATCCAATAATTTTTCTAGGTTTGCTCCAATGGCACCCGTGTATTCGTTGAGGAGTCTATCAAAGATGCCTTCCTTCAACGTGTTGTAGATAGAACTAAAAAGATCCATGTTGGTAACCCAATGGACCCCAAGACACAGATGGGTGCCCTCATCTCTGGGAATCATCTCTTGAAGGTTCTGGAATATGTAAAGATTGGAAAGGATGAGGTACAGTAGCTAGAGGATGTGTAGGAAATGAAAGTGAGGTTGTTTTTGTTGTTGCTTGTTTTGGGGCAGATGAAGGAGGGAACTAATGGAAAGAAGGATGGAAGGAAAAATGGAAGGGAAGGAAGGAAGGAGAGTGGCAATGAATAAATGAAGGAAAAAAGAAAGAGAAAGGGAGGGAGGAAGGACAAAGGTAACAAATAAAAAGAAGGAAAGAATGAAAGAAGGATGGAAGGAAAGTAGGAAAGAGAGTGGGAATAAATAAAGGAAGAAAAAAAAAAGGAATAAAGAAAGGGAAGAGAAAAAAGAAGGAATGCAGGTATGGCATGGGTAGGTGGACAAGTGAATGAATGGGTGGGTGACTTGGTGGATGGGTAGGCAAGTAGGGTTGGGTGTGTAAGTTCATGAGTGGTTTAGTCAAATGAGTAGATGGATGATAGAGTATGTGAATGGGTAGATAATTGAACAAATGCTTCATTACTCCACAGGGAGCCCATGTACTATGTGGTGGTGAGCCACTAAAACTAAGTGACCCAAAGTTTAGTGGCGGGTTTTACATGTCGCCCTGTGTTATGGCCGAATGCACCGATGACATGACTGTAGTGAAAGAAGAGATCTTTGGTCCTGTTATGACTGTACTGTCATTCAATTCTGAGGAAGAAGTCATCGAACGAGCCAATAAAACCCACTTTGGCCTGGCTGGTGGAGTTTTCACAAAGTAAGCAAATATATATCTTTGAATGTCTTTTTTCAGTGGCAAACATAAAAGTTGTGGGTACATACTGTATGTACTCTCACCTCTAGGGTCTCAGGTTACATACATGCATACAGACAGACAGACAGACAGACAGACAGACAGACATACAAACAAACTCCAATTTCATGTGTGAGGTAGCCGTGCCATGATTTAGACCAGATGTAACCCAGATTGTTTCAGGGTGAATCTGTGAGTTAGCTATGCCTCACAAAGATCAGCACTGAAATTGTTTCAGAGTTCAACAAAATTAAGAACAATGTTTGACAGAGCTAACTTATTTGTTTCGTTATGTTCTTAGAGACTTGAATCGTGCACATCGAGTCGTTGCTAATCTTCAAGCTGGTAGTTGCTGGATCAACAACTTCAACCTGACACCTGCCGAGGTCCCTTTTGGTGGCTACAAGATGTCAGGAATTGGGCGTGAGGGAGGACGAGCCTCTATCGAATATTACACACAGCTTAAAACTGTCTACGTCGAAATGGGTGAAGTAGAAACCCCATTCCCCCTTTGAATAACTTAATCAAATATTTTATTTCAAAAAAAAATTTTTCAAGATAGCAATCCGTTTTTACGTAGGCAAAGTATTTTCCCATTTGAGACCATGATCCATTCCCTTCATCCGTATTGTGTAGTTCCAAAAATTATTCATACCCCCTTCAAGGAGGAATTTTTTTAAGACACCCCCCTACCCCCCAGAAATACCAATTTTCTTCCATACAAATTCTGTAATTTTTGTTCTTTCTCTGACCCGCCTACTCTTTGGAAATTCCAAATTCCTCTGTGGGGTGGGTATGGATGGTGGAACTACACATTGAAGTATCTCATAAGCCTTAACACTGAGGTAGTAAACAAAAATATAATGCTAAAGGGAGCATTCTCTTGAGAAGACGTTTCTTTGTTTTACTGAAGAAAAAATCATACTCAAGGGAATACTGAATCTTTAACCCCAAATAAAATTGATTGGAGCATAACGCGGGGTTTTGGTTATCTTGTAGTAGACTTTACTACAGGGAATCCATAATGAATGGATTTAAGGGAAACTGCTTGTACTGTAAACCTATGTATATTTAATAAATATATAGAAATAAATAATTGTAATATATCAAAATAGTCACCTTTTGAATGAATTACCTCAGATAAAACTAACGACACATTCGCATTCAACTGATAAAAAATATTGCAAATATGATGCTTATGGCCAAGATGCATGCTAGGAAGGATGAGGGCCATTTATTACTAGGGTACCTGTGCATTTATTTGTGGAAATACTTCAATTTTGAGTTTTTTTTTGCTCAGTCTTAGTCTCGGTCGCACGTTATAATATTCCGCTATTCAACCTAAACCTGTGGCATTCTAATCAACTTGTATTGTTACGTAGTACGTATATTCCTTACTATACAATGGACCATCATAAAAGAAAAGAACACATTGTCATGCTATATGTCATATGATACCATAGCATTGACTGAAACCCTATATCCATCTATCAGACTGTATGATACACATTCGTAGCCCGAATTGTTATACTCAAAATAAAGCCATATTTCGCAACCACCAAGGAACAGAAATCATTACATGGTGCCAGAAGTGAAAGGTAAAACATACATCGACATTCGGTAAGTGGTTAAATCAGATACCAAGACAGGAAATAAAAGAAAACAGCTAGCAGACCGCGTCAGTGATAGAACATCATGGCCGCAGGGTTCACGCCACCCGTTATGTACTGGCAAACCAGCGATATCAACGACGAATTCGCCAGATTCAAGCAATACTGTAATCTAATTTTCAATGACCCATTTGCAAAGAGGTCAGATAATGAAAAATCCTCGTACATCCTACTATGGATAGGCCGTCAAGGCGTAGATATCTATAATAGTTTCACTTGGGACAGCGAAGACGAGAAAACAAATCCCGAGGACATTTGGTCAAAATTTGAAAAACATTTAGCGCCGAGAACAAATTTCAGGCCAGCTAGGTACCAGCTACAGCAGATGAAGCAATCAAACGACGAGAATATTGATGATTTTATGACCAAATGTTGCAATCATGCCAACAAATGCAAATTTCGTGACCAGCTTGAAATAAACGAGCGCTTAATCGAGCAGCTTATCATAGGCACCAAATATCGAAAAGCACAAGAGCGTATACTAGAATATGGAGACGACCTTACATTAGATAAAGCCATAGATATAGCTAGAACATATGAAGCTACATTAGCGCATGTGGCCCAGCTCCAGAGTGATGATGACAAACATGTTCAAGCTGTCAGGAAATACGAGAATCGGCACAGGAAATGCGGAAATTGCGGAGGCGAACACGCGMCAAAGAAATGCCCCGCATATGGTTCGACTTGCAATTTCTGTTCAAGATTGAACCACTGGGCTAAAGTATGCCGTCAGAAAGGCAACCCTAGTGAATCAGAAAACCCAAGCGCTAGAAAAGAACAACCATACAAACAACGCAATAACAATAGGGAAGCACGCCAAGGCCGACGCGCTGTGCATGAAATGCAAACAGATGACGATTTCAATGAAGATTTCAATACCCTACATTTCCAATCGA
>NW_022261378.1:45953-69533 GCF_009602425.1 Actinia tenebrosa
GCAACAGTACCATTGTACCAGTGACATTGCCTGTGCAACAGTACCATTGTACCAGTGACATTACCTGTGCAACAGTACCATTGTACCAGTGACATTGCCTGTGCAACAGTGACATTGCCTTTGCAACAGTACCATTGCACCAGTAACATCCATACCCTTACATGCTTACCTTGAAGAGCTGCAAGATCTTGGCAAACAGTTGTAAATCAGATGCTTTGTAATGAGCTTTGGAAAAGTCATACAGGAGAATGATACCACTGGCTTGGGTCTGAGGACTAAAATTAATAGAACATAGAATGAACACCAAGTTGAGTGAGTCTATCTCTACCCAACTTAAAATCATTGATTTAAATATATAATTTACCTATTACGCATGCTCTTATATGTTTTCCGAGCCCATCCCACACGGCTTACCGCCTCATCTCTCTTGTCTGATTTAAAGATACGACGAGTGTTTAATGATGCCACGAAAGCCTACTTTACCTTTTGACAGCTTGGTTCAGTTGTATGTAGATGTTGTTCATGACTACTTCATGAGCTGTTGCAGGGGAGTGACCCTGGGCAACGAAGACCGCAATGGCGCATCCGCTGTGATCACGTGAGTCCTGTATCAACAAATAGGGTGGTCAGTTATATTTAATAACAAACATGGCAAGCTAAATCAACCAGATCTGAAGACTACCTCTGCAGGTGACCTTTCAGCATCCACCACTTAACCCTCTGCCATCGCTAACTTTCCCTCTCTATACTTGTCTCTATGCGGATATCTTCTCTTCATTCACTATTTCATTCACTCAACAACTAACTCTTAAATGCTTGCAGAACGAGATGGTACAGGTTTTACACAGACTGCACCACCCACAGGCAAGTATCCATGACACCAAATCAATTCCTACTTCGTCACTAAGCAACCGGGACTTTAATCCTGTCCTTCTCTGTAAGGAGCGATTGGGATCCCTGCATATTCAAATCAAAATGTGCTGTAAAGTTGTGCTGTAACTCACCAGAATGGTGAACTTGCCACTGTACAGTTCTTTACATAAAGGGTCTCTGAAAGGCGACATTGAAACCTTCTGTTGAAGATTTTTAATTTCCTGGAGAGAAAAAAAGCATATTATATTATCATTTTTTTGAAATTATAAACGAGTTTCTGCATATAGACGAATTTGAAAAAAAAATCGTCAAGTCTGTAATCTAGTCTCCCGCACAGCCGCTTTCAGTGTCGTCACGCAACGCTGAGGGGAGAAAGCGTTGCGTGACGACACTGAAAGCGGCTGTGCGGGAGACTAGTCTGTAATCATGAGTAATTTTTTCTAAGTGACACAAAGACTGATTAGTTCGTATTCTGTTCCTAAGAAAGAGAAGCACGTCAATTCGAAGTCTATTAAGCAGAAGGAAATTGCTTGAAGTTCCTCTACCAATATAGAAGACTTTAAATAGATTAGAGTCCGATTTTTTACGATCGAGATTTCTTAACCAAATGCGCAAAAACGAGCAAAAAGAAATTAGGTAATCATTAAATATTGCCAAATAAAAGATAACATGCTTCGAAAAATAGAAAATTTTATCGACTGAAATTAAAAAAAAAATTAAATTAAATTAAAAAAAAAAAGCGAAAAAATTCGACTCAAATGTGCCATACCCCCGAGACATCCGCAGAGCTGGGGCGTCGTATGGACTTCGGACCTGACGGCGATTAAATCCTTCTGCCCTTGGGTGTACGAATTACGCAAGAAAATGTTCTAGCCAGCCTAGAGAGACCAGCCGGCCCCCAGACCATATCGGCTAATCCCTTGCATCTCTGCCACGCACGGAATCGGATGAAAGTATAATGTTAAAAAGTCTAGTCTATTCGGTGCATTGATTTCACGGCTATTGTTATGCTGATTCACCTGGAACCGTGGTCCAGTGGAAAACACTTGGGCTTCAATAATACTGAGTCAAGTCCGGTTGAGCGAAGTTGGTACCTGGATGGGTGACCCCAAACTGATGCCCTTTTTTTCTTTTTTTTTTTTTTTTGCGAAATTGTTTGGTTTTGTTTTTGTTTGTTTGTTGTTGTTTTTCTGTTGTTGTTCTAAATGATCAACTTGAATGGATATAAAAAGATGAAGTTTTTTTGCTCGCAATTCGTAATAGTTTTTTTATGTTTTGCAGTGCTGGTCAATTTAACTAAACTCCTCTAGAACTTAGTTCCAAGGAGAAAACTTCGCCCAAAATGCTTATCGCTTAGCATAGTTTCTTGTTTGCAGCAACTCTAACATGCAGCAACTCGTTTCTTAGGCCCTGGTTAAACGAGGAAACATTTGATTTTTTACCAGTTAATTCTCATGCGAAAAACATTGCTGCGTGCAACAAATTTTGCTTCCAAGACGCCAAAAATGTTTTTGCTGTGCGACAGAAACATTTAATATTTCCAAGACGTATGGAAACATTGTTTCCCGATGTTTTCTGTTAGTTTTGCCACCTTAGGAAACATTTAGGGAAACACATGTTTCCTCGTTTAGCCAGGGCCTTATTTACAACTTGTCCGTAACTTGCTGCTTGTCCCCGGCTTATGGGCCAACGTAGAATTCATTCGTCGCTGCTCCTACCTTTGGTGTCCTTGTCTGCTTGAAGGCCTCTTTCAGCTGGCAAGGCTTGTACAGTGAAGCACCGGTCTCAGCCATGATGACGCTACTCTGTTTAGTCGCCGCTGACTGTCTCACCCAGGATCCTTTGCAGCTCTTAGAAGGAACCATTAGTGGCTCAGCTTTTGAATCAAAAAATCATAAAATATTGTTACTTGCAATCATTCCTGTTCAACGGTGTAATAATAAGAATGATGAGTTTCAAATGGATATATAAATGTATCTATTTCATGTACCTTCGACAGACACCTCATCTTCTTTCTCAGCAGATTTCAGCAGTTCGTCATGTTCCACGACGTTGTTGCAAAACGACGGCACGTTCTCTGAAACGAGTGGTCTGCATTCTTCAGCCACTGCCTCGTCAAGAATCTCTGTCACCACGGCTACCTTCTCCTGTTCTGCGATGTCGAATGCCTTGCCCATTACTTGGTCGAGAAGGTCTGCCACCACGACTACCTTCTCCTGTTCTGCAATGTCGACTGCCTTGGCCACTACTTCGTCGAGAAGGTCTGCCACCACGACTACCTTCTCCTGTTCTGCAATGTCGACTGCCTTAGCCACTACTTCGTCGAGAAGGTCTGCCACCACGACTACCTTCTCCTGTTCTGCAATGTCGACTGCCTTGGCCACTACTTCGTCGAGAAGGTCGGCCACCACGACTGCCTTCTCCTGTTCTGCAATGTTGACTGCCTTGGCCACTACTTCGTCGAGAAGGTCTGCGACCACGACTGCCTTCTCCTGTTCTGCAATGTCGACTGCCTTGGCCACTACTTCGTCGAGAAGGTCTGCCACCATGACTACCTTCTCCTGTTCTGCGATGTCGACTGCCTTGGCCACTACTTCNTACTTCGTCGAGAAGGTCTGCCACCATGACTACCTTCTCCTGTTCTGCGATGTCGACTGCCTTGGCCACTACTTCGTCGAGAAGGTCTGCCACCACGACTGCCTTCTCCTGTTCTGCAATGTCGACTGCCTTGGCTATTAGTTCGTTGACAATCTCTGCAACAACACCTTTTTCTACACATCTAGAGGAAGTCGGTTTTTCAACAGTGACCTCGTTGTCGTCCACCGCCATACTTTGTTTCTTGTCCACACTTGATCCATTAGATGACACCTCGTTCGCCTCTACTTGATTCACAGTAGCTTCACCTATCAGTCGGCTAAAAATAGCACCTACTGTATCAACGTTATCACGGCTGTTTGCGCACGAAGAGAGCTTTAGTGGACGATCCTGTTGGTTGTTAAGGTGTTGACAGTCTTGTTGGGATTGAATGTTGTTCGTCTTTTGGATCTTTGAACCTGGTTAAAATCAGGATAGATTTTTGTCAGCAACAAAAGAGTCACTTTATGCGCTACATTTTCTCTTTTTAATTCTTTTTCAGTGATTTGAAGGAATACTGTAGCGTCCATTTAACAAAGGTCCGGACCGCAAGTTGTTTATGTACGTTATTATTAGTGACTGATGTTCTAACTTACCTTTGTGTTTCAGGTATCCTTTTTGTTTGGCGATTCTTTGACGAGCCTTTGCTCTGTTTATTTCTCGTTCCGTGTTTTCCATGGTGACCTGGATTATCAAACCAATGATTAGTTACTTCATCTTGTTATCAGTGATAACGCCTACCAAATACATATGGTGTTCGTTCTCTTCGGAGGCCAAGAACAATTTTTTTGGACATCCAAAATTACAGTGTATCAAATGGAGTAAGAATCTTGTTTTATCCCATTTCAGACCACGTGTCATTCTCTTGAGAATATGATTTTTTAAAAAGTTGTTCGCCGAATTCCATCCATATTTATGTGTCTTCTCATACGCAACCGTTAAACAAGGAAATGATACTCTAGGGAATGACACGTGGTCTAGAATTTCTGATCTGAATTATTGTAAATCATGAATTTAATCATCTCTGCGCAATAAGAGTTCATTACTTTTAATGACTAAAGCTTTAACAATAGGACAGTATCAACATGTATTACTCACCTCAGTCACGCAGGAACGAATACGATGTTCCTAAAAGGTTGCAAACAAGCATGAAGTTGAGTATATTTTTAGCATATTTTCATCATTACTGTTTCATTAGAAACATCGACGCAGCTCACACTAGTTTTTAGCTAGTTATATCTTTATATTTTTAGGGTAATGTTATAATAAAATAGAATCAAAGTGATAGAAACTCGAGCGTAAATCGGAAAAGGGAGAACGTTTCTAAATCGTGCGCAAAGCAGTTTTTTCCTGTGAACTCACCTTGCTATGTCTTCGGTCTTGGCTTCCAAAACATCCACATTTCCCTTTACTTTGGGAAGTCCCCATACCAACACAATGGGGACAAAAACTAATTAAATTCGGTAGATTTTCTTAGACTTTGACGAGAGAGCAAAATTCGCACAGCTTACAACATGAAATCAAAATTCTTAATGAGAAAAAACAGCGCGCGCGAATGACATCATAGAAAACCTTTATGACGAAGGATTCGAAAAATTGGTTTGCATTGGGCTGCCTGTGGTGGATATTCGAACGGATGAGTTTGTTTTGGGCTGCCTGTGGTGGAGATTTTAAATTCCTACTAAACGTATCATTCATTTTAATTTTTCCAATTTTTGGAGGTGGGTTACATATAAGTGGGCTATAAATAAGTGTAACCTTTTTAATATTTTGGCGGGTTTTTTGGTTTTATTTAATGAAATAGAGAAGTTAAAATTATTTAGTAAATCCAAAACTTTACCCCCTTGGTCCCCCAGTGGGATATTTTTGTTCGCTTCCAGTCTCCTCTCGTTAAAACCTTCCCATAATGCTTTGTGAGTGACCGAGCGCGAAAACATGGCGGAGGAAGTGAAAAAATATGCGAGTCGTTGACTTGACTTTGAACATCGTTTACTTCATTTTTGACCATGGGAGATTTAGACAGCGACTCATTCCCTGAAAGAAAAGTCGAGGTTAGTAACTAGGAATCATAAAATATGTAATTCACGAGATTTTCAACTTTTTAAACAAGTTTTTAGAACTTAACAATTCTTGTCAAACGTCATTTCTTCTCGATTTTTATACTGAATTTGTAACAATTGCTTTACATTTTGATATATTTTACACTTTTTCACTAGCTTTATGTTGTTTTATTAGGATTTTTACTTCAAACAGCTGAAAAAACTTCAAATATTTGATTCGCCCGAGGGTGGCCTTCCACTTGCTAGGACCAGCCTACTTGCGGTGTCTAATAAGCATGGGTTGTGCTTTGTTGGGTGTCCTACTGGTACGTATATCCTTAGTAAAAATTATCATTAACATTATTACCCTCACCTTTATTATTATCTTGAGTCACTACCATCACCAATTACCATCATTACTCATTACCATTATTATCACAACATTATCACCTCTCATCCTTAACAACATTATCACCACCATCAACATCACTCAACAACATCGCCACCATGCATCATTATCATCAACAGCATCTTCATCACAATACATCATCACCATCATATGCATCATTATCATTAACAGCATTATCATCACATTGCATCATCACCATCATCACCACCATCAACATCCCTCAACAACTTTGTCACCATGCATCATTATCATCAACAGCATCTTCATCACAATACATCATCACCATCATATGCATCATTATCGTCGACAGCACCTTCATCACAATACATCATCACCATCATATACATCATTATCATTAACAGCACCTTCATCACAATACATCATCACCATCATATGCATCATTATCATTAACAGCACCTTCATCACAATACATCATCNCATCATTATCATTAACAGCACCTTCATCACAATACATCATCACCATCATATGCATCATTATCATTAACAGCACCTTCATCACAATACATCATCGCCATCATATGCATCATTATCATTAACAGCATCTTCATCACAATGCATCATCATCTTTATCACTATTATCATCACCCAAAGTCATTATAGCCATATTTGATGACCATTTTCATCATTGATCACCAACATCATCACCATCACAATCATTGCCATTATCACTGTCATCATGACTCTCCATTATCATGATTATTTCCACCATTATCACTTACCATTATCGCCACAATAAACATCATCATCATCATAATAATAATAATAATAATAATAATGGGATTAACAGTGGATTCCACAGAGTGGCTCTTCCTCCACTGGATTCTAATTGGAATTTAGAAGTTGATTTTTGTGGAGTGAGGAAAACCGGAGAACCTGAAAAACCCTTGAAGCACAAGACAGAACCAACAAACAACTCAACTCACATACAACACTGATCTCATCTGCACTCCAACTCGGGTTGCATTGGTGAAAAGTGAGCGGTCTCACTGCTACGCCACCCATGCCTTCCATGATACAATTATTAATCACCAACAATATTACCTTTTTTTATGTACGTCCTATAACTCTTGACATAATAGGCATTGTTTTTATTTATAGGTGTTAAAATCATCAAGACAGATATAATTGGGAAGTTAAACCAACAGGATGAAAGAAATATCAATGCAGTAGGTAAGTAGGCCGTAATAAACAGCATAAAAGGTAATAATTTAAAAATAAAATAATAATAATAATAAAAGTTGATTAATAATAGTAATAAATGAATAATAATTAATTTTATTGAGAATAGCCGACATAATAATATTATTAACAGAAGGGCTAGAGTATAATACAATAGGCCCTTTGCAGAGCAAGGACGTGCTGGTTAATTCACTGAGAGCAAATGAATGAACATCTTGATTCCCATGGGTGAAATATACTGGTGAGCAAACAAACTTTCTACAACCTGTTTCGAGAGATCGTAATGGAATTGCATTTCATAACACACTGATTACAAATCGTTTCATTCAGTTCTTTACAAGTAGCTAAAAAGAATCACCAATTTAAAATAAAATAAAAAATCTTGCTCTCCAGTACAGACACCGTACAGTACGTGACCGTTAACTGCAAAGGGCCTATTCACCAATTTTCTTTCAAAAACACTGTCTTATGGCAGGGTTTAAAATAACGGCCGATCAGTTGCTGGTCATAATCACAGGCCAAACTATTTTTTTCTTAGTCATACCTCATTTCTGGCTAAATGTTACTGGTCACAATGACCAGCTAAGCAAAGATTTGACTAGACAAGTCCCAGTTCTGATATCAGTCTGTTATTTTAAGCCCTGTTTGGATTTCAATAACTGAATCGGTCTCTCTTTAGTTTCAGAATATCCATCAATATACATTGAAATTGGTGAAGCTGTGCGACATGTCGGCTTATCATGTGATAACATCACTCTTTCTGTCTGCTATGAAAAAGGCAATAATGTTATGTTTAGGGTGTATGACATTCCAACCATATGTTCGCAAGTAAGTTATTCTGCCATGGAAACCTGCATATGGCAGAACATGAGAGAAGTGTTAGGAAAAGCACAACACGTAGTGAAATGCATAATAATTATTAACACTTCTTGTGTGTCCTGCCAAATCTGCAATAATTGCTTTATAACTGCACAAAGCACAGCAAGCAAGTTTTAATTTCTATTTTTGAATTACTAAAGTTTTCGATATTCTGCAAACTCAGTCATTTCAATAGTATGTTGTGAAAATGGTTTTAACTGCCACCAGTCATAAATATAAAAGGTACCGACTTATAATTTTTGATTAACAGCAATGACAAACCAAATTTCAGCATGCAGCTTGTAACTACTGAGTTTGAAACCCTGAGCTCTTAGAATATTGAAAACCACTGTAAATCAAATTATGATAGCCCAAGATCCTTAAAACTTGCACTTGCAAATATTTTCATTTACATTGATGAAGGTCTTTGTTTAGACCGAAACAGCTATTTAAAAATTGTAAATTCAGTCAACAACTTGACAACTTTGATTTATGATGAAGAAAGTTCACATGGTTGTGCAGTTATAAAGCATGTGCCATCAACTTATCAGGAAGTAAGATTTATAACAGTTATTTTATCACCTTTCTTTTAGACTGGCTCTAAAGAAATGCTAGGAGAAGTTGCTCTTTCCAGTGATGGTGAGTTTGAAAATATCTTTTTTACAATAACTTACAAATTTCTCGCGCACTGATTGGTTATATTTTATCATCAATAAGACGACAGAGAGATAAAGCTGATGTCAATGAGCTCAAGCTCTTTCGTTGGAATAGGCTCGAGCGCGAGCTCTTTCATTGGTCGTTTTTGACGGCTACGCCTCGCAGATCTACACTACTTTGACAATGTGATAACGCAATTTATCGTCAATAAGAGGACAGACACATAAAAACTGATGTCTATTTGTTAAACTTTACTAATGACCCTCACCCTCGCCCCAAAAATATTGAACAAAATGTACCTGCCCTAAACGCAGTAGCCAGCCAATCGTGTGTCATATTTCTTGAAGTGTTCTATGAATGATTATATTTTTAGGGAGTTCGCTTGTCAACCTGCTATGGAATCCTGTCATTCCTAACATATTTGCAGCATGTCTTAGTAATGGTTCCGTTACCATGTGGGATATGAGTAATGCTAAGATAACCAAGGCTGGAGCTCTGCCTGTATCTACAAGAGCCACTGCAAGTAAGTATCAAAAATATCATAGTATAATAGAGCGAATGCAATTAAACCGTGAAATAAAATCAAACTAAATACTAACTAATAGTATCTATTTAGTGACTAATAGCTGCTATCACTCAACCAGAACATTCATCATACAAAGACAAATACACAAGAGACCATTTGTGTCTTTTGTTTGATAATATTCTGGTTGAGTGCAACTATTAGTCACTAAATAGATACTATTAGTTAGTATTTAGTTTGATTTTATTTCACGGTTTAATTGCATCAGCTCTATTTTCACTTTTCTTTGCTACAGTATGCTCAGCAGAATAAAAAAGCATTCTTATTAAAAGTACAACTAATGATAATGATGATTATGATTTGTGATATATATATATAGCACCCTTTCTATATGGATAATCAAAGGCACTTTACATTGAGTTATAAATTCCAGATTTCTTTTAATCAACTTACGAACATGAAAGGTGGTTAGTACGGCATGTAGGCACTGAGGGTGGTCACTGCCAGCGTTTTTTTACGCCCTCAGTGGTTCTTTTATGTCCCTCCGATATTGGTTAATTATGATGAAGTGTGGAGAGATGGAACTGCCATTTTAAGTGATCACCCAAGCCACAGGTTTTCTCAGCAGCTTGCTTTTGAGGGTTTTTTTTTATTGATTCTGGCTCTTGATAAATCAGACTTATATATCCAGGGTAACCAGAGAAAACCCTTGAATGGCATGAAAATAGCTTCATGATAAATGTTGACGTTATGTTTATCTTGTAGTTTGTTGGAGTCCAAAAGGCAAGCAAATAGTTGTAGGCCATAAGGATGGCCATTTGACTCAGTACTCCCCGGTGAGTAGTGACATTACAATCTTGATCACACTTGACTTGCTGGGATACCTGTGGTCTGGAGCCAAATCATTGAGGCAACCCAATCATTGGAAAAATTAGACCACCAATCTTGATAACTGTGTTTGGTATCCAGTAGTTGTTTGATTGCTGTATTTGGTACCCAGTTGGTTATATTCTGAAGAATCATACAAAAAAGCTGTTGGGCTACCTGTGGTAAGAAATCCACAGGAAACCCAATCAAGCATAATGTTTGAATTAATTGAGGAATAATAATCATTGGATAATAGTTAATAGTTCTGGGAAATTTTTAGGCTCTAGAAGTCAAGAAGGAGACACCTAGTCCAGAAATATTTAAAGACAGTCCCCGACAAGGTAAAAAAAGGTTTTTAAACTCAGGTGTTGCTAGAGCAAAATGTTGCAAAAATATGTTTATTAATAAATATGTTTGTTGCCATAGTAACCAGCATCTGTTGGATCAGCGCCGCTGTATTTCTTAATGTCTATACCACAGAAGAGGAAGGAGATATTCCACAGTGTGTTCTCGTTTGTAATGCTTTGGTAAGTAAGAGGGTTGCCATAGTAACCACATCATTTAGCACTGACTAATTGACTCAAAGCAAGGTAATAAGGTGTTATCGATATGTGTTATTAATACAGTAATCATGTGCCAAATCAGAGTAGATATGTACACAGTAGATACTGTTACAGATCTCAACAAGTGACCTCATTATTTCATTCCAGAAAACATCTCCAAAACAAACCATCAACTTTGATGACGTTTATTTTGGGATGAATGAAGACAGAGAAAAAGGGTTTTACACTACTCATTTGTTAGAATGGTAAGATGATTAAAAGTTATATGTAGCTATACGGTGTCAAGTTGATGTCTGACAAGCATATACCAGTATATTGGTGGGGATTGACTACGCTAATACAACAGATGTCACCAAACTGGGATTTCACACCAGATCAAATTTTTAGTGATGCATAAGAATATATGTTATATATGTTATATTGTACCCTTTGTTTTATTTTTTAGGAATGTTACCTTGTCAGTTTCTTGTAATGCATTCGAAGTTGCTGTTTTTGGAAATGAGGTAGTAATTTGTCACCATCATCGGTCATTACCATTATCACCATCTCCATTGTTGTCATCATCAATCATCATCATCATCAATCACTGTCATCAGAATCGTCATCATTATGATTATCAGTGTTGTGATTCTCCTATAAGTTTGATCTGGAGAGAGCCACAGTACCTAAATCATCATCATAGTTTAACATACCATATTTTTGTCTTTTGTTTCAAGGAAAAGTGGGAAAAATGGACATTTGAAGATGAGAAAAGAGCAGAGATGCCTTTGACCAGTGACAATGAAGAGACATATCCCATGGGGATGGCTATTGACCTTACATCTACTATTCCTATAGTGGAAAGTTAGTATACATTTCTGGGGTTGATCTAAACACAAGTCAGGGCATAGCTAACTCACACATTTAACCCTGAAACAACCTCTGGGTTGATCTAAGTCAGGGCATGGCTAACTCACAGATCGAACCCTGAAACAACCTCTTAGCTGATCTAAGTCAGGGCATGGCTAACTCACAGATCAAACCCTGAAACAACCTCTGGGCTGATCAAAGTCAGGGCATGGTTTACTCACATGACTTTTTTTTCTCCTTTCAGATGAGCACAGTTATCCTCCTGCCCCTCTCCTCCTCCTCTTGTCGACAGATGGTGTCTTGTGTCCTTTCTACATGATCAACAAGAATCCAAGGGCTAAACATGATATTGTAAGGCCAGCAGAGCCCCTACCTCCCCCGGGACCAAGACCCAAGATAGTGGGGGATGCACCGGTTTCAAGAAAAGCTCCAGAACAGCCAAGGGGTCAGCAACAAGCAGTCTTTCAAATTCCAAAAACTGCAGCAACTCTACCAAACACAGGCAAGCCTCTTAGAAATATAATATTGTATATATTTTATTTTAACCACTTTAAAGTCAGTCTACATTCTGAGAAACTGTGCCAGAATTCTTGAATATACAGACCAAGACCATTAGGCCAAGGTCTTTTTTTCAAAACCAAGAGCTCGTTGGCTCTTTTTGCTCCTTGAGCTTCCTGTGGTGAGGACAAAAAGTCTTGTTCATAGTTCTTCTCTGCCATAAGATTTAACACAGGGATCCCAATAGAAAATATATGGAGTAGCCTGTGGAGAGGACTAAGACCAACTTTAGGCTAATAAATTGCTTTTTTACCATTTACTTTTCCTCGTTTTTTTTCAATTTATTTTTATTTCATTGTTATTCCTTTAAAAGGTCCTTATTTTTTAAAATTAAAAATAATGACCTTTTCAATCCAAAAACGTTTTTTTTTCCAATTTGAATAAATAACGTCCTTTTTTCATGTACTTAATAGCCAGTAGCAAACAAACCTTTTTTTCCCACAAGGGTAGCACTTAATAGCCAGTGGCTAACAAACCTGTGGCCCTCATTCCGTGATCGAATTGGAATTTAGGAGTTGATTTTTGCGGAGGGAGGAAAACCGGAGAACCCAGAAAACCCTCAAAGCACAGGAGAGAACCAACAAACAACTCAAATCATATACAACACCGAGCCTGGCGGGACTCAAACTCGGGTCGCATTGATGAGAGGCGAGCGCTCACACCGCTACGCCACCCGTGCTTGATGTGCATATAAACTCCAATTATTGTGCCATCAATTATACTAACAATTATTTCTGCTACCATCAACAGCACTTTCCCAACCTGCAACAAAACCTCTCCCAACAAGTTCCAGTTCCAGCCCTTTCTCTTTAACATCCTCCAGTTCCTCACAGCCAGCTGCCAATGCTGCTAGCAGTAAGCTGTTCAATTTCACCACACCCAGCACCCTTGATTTTACTACCACGCCTGTAAAACCTGTTACAACAGAGTCCAAAGCTGTAGCTTCTGATGGAGTCACATCAACAAATTTGTTTGCGAAGAAGAGTGACTCCATGGTGCCTCCAGGGAGTGGGTTTTCTACCTCTGGGTTTCCAATTGGGTTTACATCATCTGTTCCTCGTAAGTTTTCTTTGTATTAGTTTTTTATTGTAATGTATTTTTGTCCCTCTGCATTTTTTCTTCTTTTTGAAGATGATGGTGGTAGGTGCTGATGATAGTGATGATATGATCATTTGATGATGCTGGGAGCTGTCAGTGGTGATAAAGTTATAATGTTGATGATGTTGGTGGCGATGATGAAACTGATGATGATGCTAATAATTTGATATATAATTCACAATTATTATTATTCAAACATCACAGCCTCAACAGCTACACCAGAGAAGCCAACCTTACAGCTACCAACCTCAAAAACAAATTTTCAGAATTTGTTTTCACCTCAGCAACCATCATCTCTGCCAGGCTTGGAGAAACCAACTGTTGGATCACTTTTTAAACCCATGCTAACAACCCAACCTATAAGTGCCCCAAAAGAGACAGATTCTTTGAAGGACAGTGGATCACTTTTTAAACCTATGCCAACAACTCAACCTATGAGTGCCCCAAAGGAGACAGATGCTTTGAAGAACAGTGGATCACCATTTAACCCCGTGCTAACAACCCAACCTATAAGTGCCCCAAAGGAAACAGATGCTTTGAAGGACAGTGGACAAACTTTCAGGTCACTGCAAGTGGACCGAGAAAAGCAAGAGCAAATAAAGAAACAAGAAAAAATACAACTACAGCAGCAGCAACAACAACCAAGAGAGCAAGAACAACTACTTCAGCAACAACAACAAGAGCAGCAAATATTGAAACAGCAACTGCAACTGCAACTGCGATTACGCAAACAGGAGCAGGAACAATACCAACAGCGACTGCTGCAGCAGCAGCAACAACAACAAAGAGAGCAAGAACGACCACTTCAGCAACAACAACAACAACAAGAGCAGCAAGTATTGAAACAGCAACAGCAACTGCGATTACGCAAGCGGGAGCAGGAACAATACCAACAGCGGCTGCAGCAACAGGAGCAGAAACAGTACCAGCAACAACTGTATCAACAGCAGCAAGAGCAACAATTGCAACAACGCCAACTTGTGCAGCAACAGCATCAGCGCCAACAGGAGCAGGAACAGTACCAACAGCAAATGCAACAACACAAACCCCAGCAGCAGCAGCGCCAACTGCAGCAGGAGCAACTTGAGCAGCAACAGCTTGAACCAATGACCAAACAAATGTATTTAAATAAATGTATTAAATGTATTGATGAAGAGGTGAGCCATGGATTTGAACTACTTGATAAAACTTAATGACTTTGGAGTGAAGACCCTGTAGCATGTCAAGCATAGCCTGTACATACCCAGTATACCCTGTACATACCCAGCATACCCTGTACATATCCAAGCTCCCAGCTTTAAGTTTACTGGAAAGATTTTTTAATAACATATTTAAGGAGGCTGGAAAGAGTTTTGTGCCTTCACATAAGCCCAATAAAATTTGTTTGGAATAGTTCCCTCTTACAGAATTTTTCGAATTTTTCCTTAAGTTTTCAAAAACATAAACCAAAGCCATATGCAAAATTTGAAAAAAGAGTTGATTTTTTTTCCAATTTGAATATTAAAATTTCTGAGGACAAAATTTTCCTTTTGCATATTTTACAGCATTGGACTTGGAGCGCACGCGCACTCAAGAAAAACCATTTCGAGCCTCCTTAAACAAACCTCAGAATACTTAATCATTTTAATGTTGTTGATGGCATTAATGAAGAACCTGAATCTATTCCTGTTTCAGATTCAACTCATCAGTGAAGAATTGGAAGAGCTGGGGGAAAATGTGCACCAAATGAAAAACATGTGCTCTGAATTTGTTCAAAAAGAGGAACTGGAGAGACTGAGAGAGGAAACTGAGCTTGAAGCCAAAACGTGTGATGAGCTGAAAAAGATTGCAAAGGTAAGGTCTTTTTTCAGTGTTAGAGGCTTTATCCTCCCCACTGCTTAACAACCCCCCCACCAAATCAAAGTGGAGGTTGCAATAGAACTAGACAGCTACCATTCGTTGATTGCCAACTACTTCACCTCTCATCACCGGCGATTTCAGGATCAAATGAAAATCACTCATATTAATCTAGTGCAGAACAAAAGCCACCTGTTTAGTCAAAAGAACCTCTTACTTCAAAAATTACTGAATCCTCTACAATGAAGGGACCTTAAGAACTCTACTTTGCTTTATGCTGAATTCACCTTTTCGGCACTAGCCATCACGTGGTATAAATTGTGTTGGATTGTGTTATGGTCCCCAAGAAGTTCGGACATTGTTCTCGGATTTCTGTACAAATGTACTGACTTTAAATGAACTATTTACTTGGTTTGTTTAGTTCTCTAAATACAAGTAAAATATCATACTTCTAGCTTGATTGAAGCTTTTCTTACTGCTGTTAAGAGAGCTAACTAAAGAAATCTAAATTTTCTCTTTAAACTCAGTGAATTTGTATGGGAATCCAAGAACAATGTCCGAACTTTTTGGTGACCATAACACAATCCAACACAATTTATACCATGTGACGGCTAGTGCCAAAAAGGTGAATTGCTTTCAACGACATACACCGACTTTTATCAATTTGTATATATATTACATTATAAGTAATTAATGTTATTCCACTTTCTTATAAATAGGTTATTTTTTCTTTTCTCAATTCTCTAATTTATACTAATAGCTAATACATATAATTCAATTTTGTTTATGACATTTTTTCTAAGTATATTTTTATAATTTATTGTATATATACTTAACAAACTCATTAATATTTCATAAGGAAAACACAACAGAAATCAGGACCGTGAAGAGTTTTGTATTTCAGATACAGAATCCTGTTCATTTGCATAAACTTTAAGTTGGATTTCTTGGCCAAATTCACTTTAATTTTGAAAATTTTAGTGAAACACAAAGGAACTAACCTAGACGTTTGATAAGTCATATACAGTATTTGTGTCAGTGTTGTATCCGATATACAAACTCGAGGCATAGCCAAGAGAGTTTGTATATCGGATACAACACGGACACGAATACTGTATATATTACATATTTTTTTGTATATATATATTTTTTCTACTTAATAGTGATGCTGAGTGCAGGGATTGAACGAGAGACTCCACCCTTAATTCCCTTGATAGCCCAATTCTTTTGTCTAGCAGTATTCAGTATTTATTTTGCTTTCCTTTAGGATCATAACAGTGAGATCCAAGATGCTAAGAAGAAACTGCTCAGTTCGTTTGAGGTTCTTGAAGATGCAAGGTATGGCAATGTTTTATTTTTAGTTGTTTAAGGATTAACAACAGCATTGTCATCCATTCATGATGATTATCACCATCATCATTATTACTATCAACATTATCATCTCCATTATGACAGTCATCATCATTATCATCATCATTACCATCATCATCATCACCATCACAACCATTAGCATTATCACCACTATCCTTGTCATCATCATCATCATCATCACATTCATCATTATCACCATCACTTTCTTTATCATCATCAATATTGTCATCACAATCATCATTACCATTGTCATTACCATTGTCATCATCATCATCACCATCATAATCATCACTATCATCACAACCATTATCACCATCACCTTTTCTATCATCATCAATATTGTCATCACAATCATCATTACCATTGTCATCATCATCATAACACCACATCATCATGACCATCATCTTCATCATCACCACCATCATTATCATCATCACCACCATCATTATCATCATCATCATCAACACAACGCAATCATCATTACAAATATTCAATACTTTATTTTGATGAACATTTCTAGAGTTCGTCATCACAGAGCAAAGGATCGTCGCTATCTTCACCTGCTAAAGGTAAATATTACATAGACTTAAATCCTGCGATTCTTTTCCATTCCTTTCCATTATTTACAAAGTCCTCTTTCCATGCAAGCATATCTGGACATGTTTGGGCATGTATACCACATATGTTCCAAATCTTTGGAATCTCCATCACTGTCTCCTGAACTATTTCCTTGTTCTTCACAGTCTCGAGGTCTAGATCCAATGAATGCCAACAAGATGAAAACAATAAGAGAGCTTTATATGCATCTTGATAAGACACTTGGGTATGTATAAGGAATAGACCTTGCGTGTAATGTTTTCACATCTCAGACCATTTGTCATTCCCTTGAGAATAAGATGCTTTGTTTGAGCTATGTTCATTTTCATGTGTCTTCTCGTGTGCAACCATTAAACAAAGAAATGATATTCTAAGGAATGGGATGAGGTCTGGATTGGAAAAACGTTGTGCCCAAATTAAAGAGGTCTATAAGAGCATAAAAATACTGCATAAAATGGTCATGTCGCCAAGCCAGAAGTTCAGGCAGTGGGGGGGGGGGGGGGGGGGGGGGGGGGGGGGGGGGGGGGGGGGGAGTCAAACACAGGTGGCGTGATGGTAAGAGTGCTTGCCTCGCACCAATGCAACCTGGGTTTGAGTCCCATCATGCTCGGGTTCTCTCCTGTGCTTGAAGTGGTTTTCTGGAATCTACAACTTTCCTCCCTCGGTAAAAATGAACTTCTAAATTCCAATTAGAATCCAGTGGAAGAAGAGCCACTCTGTGGAAATGCCATTGTTAATACCATTACCATCACCATTACCATCGCCATCACCATCACACCATTGCCATCGCCATCACCATTACCATAATCATTACCACTACCATCACAATGGCCTTACCATTTTGAATACAATTTACTTTGACAGTGAAGTCCATTTGGTTCTTGATGAAGAATGGAACAAAGAAAATGAAAGTCGAAAGTAAGTCTTTGTCTTATCTGGTTTCACTTGACGTCATTTCCTGTCTCGTGCGGAATGTTCATCAGCTGAATCACAAGTTTTCAATAGCATTCTTTCTGGCTGACAACACATGGTGGTCAACACTTGCCACCATTTGGCACAGATAATACATTTTCAAGTTCAGGTTTTTATCAGCTGAGTGAAACCCAGTAATGAAAAATACTAGTCTTAAAATAAAATACAGTTAAATTGTAAAAAATGATGCTCACACTTACACATAGGCTGGGTTTATTACAGAAAATCATATCTAACAATTCTTTGCTGAGGACAAATGGATTATTGGTGAATATTTACCGAATTGTGAATCACTGAGCCTGAGGGGAATGATTGTTGAATTATTTTGAGCAGTGATTATTGTCTGAGATTCACTGGTCACTCAACCAATCACAGGATGCAAAAATCTATATTCAACCCTAAAATTACATCTTACATCTTGGCATTTACGTCTTGTCTAAAGCCCAAACGAATGAAGGCAATTTTTTTCCGATTTTAATTTCACTTTTTACTTTTATCCAAACTGGGCACCCTGTGGCCAAGGAAGCATTGGATGACACTACACACAAACTATTCCATCAAGAGTGGATGTATATTTATTGTGTGGAAATGTTTTGTTTAAACAGTAAGATTCAGCGGCCAACAATGGATGCCGTCTACAGGACATTACAGGCTCATCAAAGAGTTTCTCAGGAACAGGTAATAAAAATTGTATTTCATTCTTTTTTCTCCCTCTTTTTTTTCTTCTATAAAAACGAAGCCACTCAGAATAGTCCCCTTCACAGTTCCCTGCGCCATCTTGAAAGGTAGCTGTACCTTTGCATCGAAGCGAGACGAACGGTGAGCTCGCAATGATAGAGACCTGTGAATAATTGTCCAAGGTGTTAAGGTGTTTTCTTCTTCAAAAATGTTGATGACAGATGTTGGTTATAAAACGACAGCCTTTATGTTTGCTGCTTTTCTGCACAATCCAAATATGGAATTATTGATCATACCATATATGGAGTGAGCTTTCTCTACTCCAACTTCGACACTAACATATAGAGTAAAGCTTGTTATGTACTGTGTGCTTCTTTCTTTAGTCTGTCAGGCTAGATAAAATTGCTGAGAAGATGAAGCGCAAGAAATTGTTATCCCTGTCTTGGAATAAACCATCAGCGAGCATCGTAAGCTCAAGGTATCTATTTTACCATTTGCTGTCAAAAATGCAACCAGAAAGAATCCTATTGTAGTAAATGACGTCAAGTGAAACCCAGCAATACAAGTACATTGACACATTAATGATAGATTTTTGTATGACTTACGAATTTTGATTTTTTTCAGGGAAAATATGAATGAACTGTCCTCTCTTGAGGGATCTATGAAAAGTCTTGATCTGGATACCACTGCACAATCATCAATCAAAGTGCCAGGTAAATTAACCTTTTTTTCTAGGGATCTTTAATAACCTCTGGAATGAACAAAAGAGTTGTTGGAGGAAATGTCCTGAAAGCTGGACTCATCTTAACTTGTGATTGGTATAAATGTGACTAGTTGATCATCGACAATGTAGGTAACAAGTGAATCAAGGGTTGCATAGTAGTAGTCCATCCACCTCTTACCCTTTGGGACTTAGATTTGATTCCTGGACTCTGGATCACATGTAAGAAGATCTTTTTAGGAGCAGGCGTAGCTCAGTTGGTTAGTGTTTGACCTTCAGAGCTTTGAGGTCCACGGTTCGATCCTTAGGATCTCCACGTCTGTTTCGACTTCTCTGTAATCCGTGTAGCTTCAGCTTTGAATACTCTTAAAACAGAGCACTAATGGAGAGAGGGGGTAAAGTGCGCACCGTCGGCTTCCATTGATAGCAGTTGAATTTCAACTGAAGGAACTACCGATGTAAAGTATAGGTACTTTACCTTTTTTTTTAGATCTGTCCCTTGATTTGAGATTCTTTATCCAAGTTCACTGGTCTCCCTCCCTCCACAAACTCCAAATCCCATTTCCAATAGGCCGTTTCCATGATGGCGTCATTTTACTTCCTCTACCAAAATGCTTTGTGAATTTTCTTTTTTATTCAAATTTGTATTCCCTGGGAACTGTATTCTCCCCATGGGAATAGTGAGACAATTGGTGCTATTTAACCTGAACAAAAGAAAATGTGCAAGGGAGTCTGCTAGTGGTAGTTTATGAAGTCACAATGCAAGACAGTGAACTATTAGATTTAATGGAAGTCGAAGAATAGGTACCACAGCTGCAAAATGTGCACATACTTCAACAACACCCTTATATTTCTTAAACTAACCTTAATATTTATATTTTCTAAATGGCCAACTGAGTTCGTTGCATTGTTGCTATAGATAACATTCCAGCCAACAAATCGGCCCAGCTTATCAACATGTTGAGAAAGCGACAGACCACACCAATCAGAAGAAGCGCTGTTGGTAAGGGCTGGCTTTTGCCTGTTTTGAAGTTTTTGATTTATTTTAGACTGATGCTGCTTCTGTAGTTTTTTTTTTATTGTGATGTCGACTTTGAAGCTGTTGTGGTAGTTAATCTTGTAAATTTCGAAGCTGTTGATTTGTTGATGATGCTGTTCTTGATTAGGATGATTCTGAAAATGATAGTACAGTAGTGATGATGATGACATTGATGATGCTATCAGCTGTCGATGATGCTATCAGCTGTTGATGATGCTATCAGCTGTTGATGATACTATCAGCTGTTGATGATACTATCAGCTGTTGCTGTTCTTGACTGTGATGGTGATAATCATGATGACAATGGTAATAATGATAATGATGGTGATTCAACAAGGATGATAATAATGACATCAGCTGTTGCTGTTCTTAAAGATTTGCTGTCGTTGCTGCTGCTACTAATAAGTATGATGTTATCACCATTATTATTGAAGTGGGACCCCCGAAGTTCGATGTTTCCTTCGCCAAATAGCATTTCAGCAACCGTCTATCAAAGAACTGAAATAAAAAAGACAATATCTAGAGGGAGATTCTAGACTGAATTCAATCTTTAAAATCCTCTAAAATCTTTAATTCAGTCCAAAATCTTCCTCAAGATATTTTTTCTTTGATTTCAGTTCTTTGATTGACGGTTGTTGAAATGCTAGTTGGCAAACTAGACATCAAACTTTGAGGGTCGCACTTTAACGACAAGTAGTAGTAATGCTTTTGCTGGATCATGCTTTGAAGAATGACCTCAGTACATGTATTCACTACAAAAATTTAAAAAAATCATTTACTACTTACAGTCAGTCCAAATACCTCTCGTGCAAGACAAATCCAGAGAAGATTAGCAGAGCCAATAACAAACCTTTCACCACCAAGTCGCCAGGGACGCATTGTCTCTGAAACTCCTTTAGTCAAAAGTACAAGTGCAACTTTACCATTGTTTTCCTCTACACCTGCTGTACCTAGTGGCCCAGAAAAAGCCTTTGCGTTTGTAGAAATTGTTGGAGGAAAGTCAAGGGAGAGCAATATTAAAGAGGAAAATGCATACCAAACCAGTCGTGCAACTCATCCCTCGTTTTCCTCTACGTCTGCTGTGACTGGTGGCACAAGAGAAGCCTTCTCGTATGATGAAGGAAAGTCCAGAGAGAGCATTATCAAAGAAGAAAATGCATACCAAACCAGTCCTCAGTCTCCAGCTCTCTTCACTTCACTGGGTTCTACAAATGCATCCAAGGCGACAGGCGAAACATTGGGTTTTAGTGCTCGACCTCAAAGCATAGGGGCCCCAACACTTTCTACTGCAACTACTGGAGCACCACCTCGAATGACAGCGCCAAAACCAATTTTCGATAAAACTGGTCTTCTTCCCCAACGGACAGGAACTCCACCCCTGACAATTGCATCTAGCAATGCTGGAACATCTCAATCCACAGGATCCACTCAAATGTTCAAATTTACAGAACCAACTGGTACTCCAGTAGCACGAAGAACAGGAACACCTCCATTAAGTACAGGGGGGTTCAACATGGCCCCTCCAAGCTCAGACAAAAGCCTGGAAGGTTTTCCCTCAAGCTTTACCTCGAAGAGTTCTGTTAATTCTACAAAAGAAGCCGCTTTGAAGTTGCCAAGTGCTGGTCCTGGCGATAAGACAATTTTAAAGCAAATGCCCCAACAAACCCCAGTCAGTTCTACACGTGATATGCAAACAGTTACCCCTGCGGCTTTAGCAGCAATGAGTCGAGCAGAAGAAATGCGTGCAGAGAAAACCAATCTTGATCCTTCTGCGAGCATTGAGCCACGATCTATGGTCACCCATGGTCAGTCTGGAGGTGAAAGAGCACGAGATATTGAAAGTGAAAACAAAGCTGCAAAAAGTATCGCTGAAGAGGCTCTAAAACACTCCCAACTAGAGGCCGAGAAAGCTGGTTTCAAACCACAGAGTAGTACCGAGTTTGCCATTAAAGGCACTGAAAGTCCTAAGCCAGGTCCACCTGTGGTGACTGTGAAACCAGTATCTTCAAAAGATAAGATACAGCCTTCTAATTTGACAGTCAAACCTGTGCCAGTCCCAGCAACACCTTTGACCCGACCTTCCATAGTACCACCAGGCAGCTCTACCACAGCTTCTGGCTTTAGTTTTGGGACAGCGAAGGACACCGTACCTTTGAAGGAGAATTTAGGACAAGGTACAACAACCAAGCCTACTTCTTTCTCGTTTGCCGCATCTTTAAATACCAAGAAAGAAACAGAAACCATTCCTGCTGCATCTTTGGGTAGTGAAAGCAGCATTCAGCCGAAGAGTAGCCCACTAAACTCGGGGATCATAAAGCCTGAAGTAATATCCTCACCAGGAGTAAACCGACAGCTATTTAAAGACAGTTCCAACCAGATTAACAATAGCAACGGCCAGAAGGAGCAAGCAGATGTCCCACGAGATTTGCAGAAATTACCTGAAAGTGATACTCAAATAACAAAAGGAACCTCTATGGGATTTCAGTTGAATTCAAGCAAAGAGAATGTTCCATTTAGTGCACCAACTTCTACTTCTTCATCTAGTAAGCCAAACGAAGGAGCACCTTCTTTCGGATTTAAATTTGAATCACCATCTGGATCACCATCCTTTGGACCTGTCCCTGGAAAAGAAACTGCATCCTCTGTTTCTAGTGGAGTAAAGCCATTCAGTCCTGGTTCGGCTGCAGGTGGGGGGCTTACCTTTGGACCAACAAGCACTGCTGCGCCTTCTAATGTGTTCAGACCATTTGCTAACATTCAGACTACATCAAGTTCATCCCCGACATCTTCATTTGGTTCAATAACCATGAGTGCTACTGGCGTTACCACCCCAGGGTTATTCTCGTTTAGCACCAAAGACCCTTCCTCTACGATCTCTGCAACGTCATCCTCAGGTGCATCTTCTGGAGTTGGCATGTTTACTTTGACACCAAAGACCACTGCAGCATCATCCACAACTGTTACTGCTGTCACTTCTGCAGGAGTAATTGCTGCAACTTCATCAGAAGTAACATCCAGTCCATTCAGTAGTTTTACGTCTTCAGTTCAAGGATCATCACAAGGGGGCCTCTTGGGGTCATCAGCAGAAGCAGCAACGACAACACAAGGCAGAACCTTTAAAGGGGGGCTCTTTCAACAAGCAACAGCAACATCTTCTCAGGGAGGGACTCCTCAAGGGGGCCTTTTTGGAACAAAACTAGCAACTTTAACAGGAGGGACTTCTCAAGGGGACCTTTTT
>NW_022261378.1:70376-98383 GCF_009602425.1 Actinia tenebrosa
TTGGAACAAAACCAACAACTTCAACAGGAGAGACTTCTCAAGGGAACCTTTTTGGAACAAAACCAACAACTTCAACAGGAGGGACTTCTCAAGGGGGCTTTTTTGGAGCCCAAACATCAGATTCACAAGATGGCCTTTTTGGAACAACAACAACTTCACCAGGAGGGACTTCTCAAGGGGGCCTTTTTGGATCATCACAAGCTTCTCAAGGAGGAGGACTTTTTGGTGTTTCAACAACATCCCAAAGCGGAACAGGACAGTTTGGATCGCCTTCCTCCTCTTCCTCATCGGCATTTGGTCAACCCACTTTTGGTCAACCTGCTTTTGGTCAGTCTACAAGTACTGTTACTTCACCAACTTCATCTGCTTTTGGCCAGTCTGCATTTTCGAAACCTCAAGAAACGACCTCAACTGGTAAGAAAGTCTTACTTAGTTAACTATTTCCTTTATTTAAATGAGGCTAGACTTGAAACAATAATAATAATACAGATAAAATGAATCACTTATGAAAAAAGTTTAAGCAGTAGGTCGAGAGAACTCCCCTGAACAAAAAAGGTGCCTGCGATTCAAACTCCCTCATATTGAGTGCCTCAAGGCTTTCCTGGTCTTGTTACTGAGATAACACGTGACACCTCGGGATGAATGTAGCTTGCTGCAATTACAATTTTCTTTATCTATATTATTCCCTGGTTTTTTGTTGTTGTTTTTTTTCACCTTGATATCAAATCTTTGTTCCCTTTCCGTGTTATTCCATGTCTTTTGTGTGTTTCTGGTTTAGAAGTACCAAAAATATAAAAATAATACTTGCCTTGTTGTTTTAAACTAGGAACTGGAATAAGTTTTGGTGGTTTTGGACTTGGGGGTCAACCAAGTCAACAGGCTATCAAAAATCCTTTCCTTGCCTCTGCAACATCCAGTCCTTCTGCTGGTAAATATATATATTTTTCATGTTGTTTGACAAGTCTCCTTGGAATTGATAATCTTCCTTCTGCTCTCCATCCTGCTTCCTTTAATTTTTTCCTTCTCTTTACTTTCCTTTTACTTTCTTATTCTCTTCTTTCTCTTCCCTTTCTTTCCCACTCTTTTCACTTTCTTCCACTTTGTCTTTTCGCTCCTTTTTCTCCATTTCAGTTCACTTGCTCAATCATTTTTAATTTCCATTATCTCCTTTCTATAGGCACTTCATTGTTTGGTGCAAACACCTCTACTGGCTTCAAGGTGATGTCTGAGTTAGCCAAATATAAACTGTCTTAGGAATATGATTATAAAGCTTAAATTTGTTTTTCTCTATTCCTTCAGCCGACTTTTGGCAGTGGAACTCCATCATCGTTTAGTCCCCAGTCTTCTGGTGGTTTCGGCGGTGGATCGTTTACCAAAGGGACTGGGAATGTAGCATCGTCAGGATTCTCTGTGGGAGGGGGAGGTACGTGTTGGTCATCATAATTACATAGATTCCATCGTACTTTGTTAAGGGTTCATTAAGGGTAAGGTTTCATTTCTTATTAAAATGAGGTATTCGTGGTCTGTGTCATAAGGAAAGTTCAAGGGCTGTGGTGTAATGAGGGTCCATCGGCTGTAATGTAATAAGGGTCCATTGGCTGTAGTGTAATGAAGGTCCATGGGCTTTGGTGTAATAAGGTTACATGGGCAGTGATGTAATGAAGGTCCGAGGCCTCTTGTGTAATGAGGTCCATGGACTCTGGCATAATGAGGTTCATGGGCTGTGTTATAATAACATGGCTCCTATTAATGAAAGACCATCGGACCAATATTCATAAAGTTCTTATTTTCTCAGGTTCCCCAGGGTTTGGTGGCTCGCCTTCCTTCGGTAGTGCTCCAGTCTTTGGATCGTCACAATCATTTGGCTCGTCTGCACCTGCTTTTGGCTCAGCTCCAGTTTTTGGCAGCTCGCCACAGTTAGGAATGGCAACGGCTGGAGGGTTAGTAGCAAAATCAAGCTTCAATACATCATCTCATATATATTTACACGTTCAAGCCGTTCAAAGTTGATGCCACAATCTACAAAAATCAGTAGTCCTTTTCACAGTTCCCTGCGCCATCTTGAAAGGTAGCCATGCCTTTGCATCGAAGCGAGACGAACGGTGAGTTTGCAATGATGGAGACATTTTTAACACCTTGGACAATTATTCACACTTGTCTCTATCATTGCAAGCTCACCGTTCGTCTCGCTTCGATGCAAAGGCATGGCTACCTTTCAAGATGGCGACAATGGGGACTAAGGGGACTATTAGCGAGTCCGAGGTTAAAGAAATAACTGGATCGAGTTGACATCGCAGTGTATTTTATGTCTAATTTAAGGGACAAAATAGCCATCTTGGAAATATCTCCCCTAAAACAGCATCTATTATTCCTACATAATACAGTATATCGACACACGCCAACAGGAAGCTTGTAATCTAATGCTCAATTATTTGTTTTTATAATAGTTTTGGAAGCAGCACCGGAAGTGGTAGCTTTGGAAAGTAAGTTTTCAATGTTAGATAGATAAACTTTAGTTTAGCAGAGTAACCCATTCAGCAACTAGGCTGGTATCTAGAGGGGCCCAGAATGTTTAAGTTGTTTTTGGTTTTCATTATTTTAATCACTAACAGTGAGGACGAGAACGAAATTTCTGGGCAACAAAAGGGTATTCACGCTTACGTTACTGTTTCCCAGGAACCTTGATATTCCCAAAATTCGTTTGAGTAACCATGAACACATCAAAAATCTCGCTTTAAATTTCGTAAATACGAATTACTTTTTTCTCTATTTCTCGTGCCTTCAAGCATACAGTTCTTGGTGTGTTTCCCTTGTTATAAAAATAAAAGGACAAAAGATGTGGGCCGCAATGTTGGATGACATAAGAGAAAACAAAACGAGTCCAGCACCCAACATGGCGGCTATGACGTCACATGTTCAAGGACAAAAGACGTGACCGCCATGTTGGATGACATAAGACAAAACAGACGAACGTCGTTCTTTAAGCAACCAACATGGTGGCTATGACGTCACATGCACACCGAGTATTGATAGAAGATCGTGTTTTTCTCAGTGTTTCAGGTAGTCCTTTGTTTGGTGCTCTCGCTCATCAATCCGCAACTCCAAGCTTTGGCAACGTGGCGCAACAAGCACAGCAAGGACAGCCTGGTTTTGGAGGATTCGGTCAACAGTCCGCGGGATTTGGAGGGTTCGGCTCCCCTGGGGGAGGTCCAGGGGCAAGCCCTGCGTTCGGTGGAAGTCCGTGAGTATTTATTTCCTGATACTTGAGCTTGGGTTGATGATTTTTCCATTTCAGGCCACGTATCATTTCAGACCAAGTTTTAATTCCTTTGTTTAACGGTTGTGCGCGTGAAAACGCATATGGATGGAACCCAAACAAAGAATCTTATTCTCAAGAGAATGACACGTGGTCTGAAATGGGAAAACATTGCGACCAAGGTAAAGAGATCTATGAAACTTTTCAGCTTAGGTCAAGGTTTTCATTGAATGTCTGGCAAGATGTATAGGACTCTAAGGCACATGGGACGTGGTCTTTAATAGAAAGGAAACATTGCGCCTAAGTTGATTGAGTGTATAGCAAGATGCTCTTAGTACTCTATTCCAGAAAACTTACACGTTTTTTGGACTTCTCCATCAAATTTCATCAAACCTTGAAACAACCTATGGGCTGATCTAAGTCAGGGCACGGCTAACTCACAGATTGAATTGGAATTTAGCTTAGCTTTCGTAGAGAGAACACGGAGAGAACCCCTCGAATCAAGAGAGAGACCTTACAAACTCCTCTCACATGTGATGCTAAGTCACGGAATCAATCTCGAGACCCCAGAGGTGAGAAACGAGTGTCCTATTTTCGGCTTTTCCCCTCTGCAAATATCAACTCCTAAATTCCCATTTCATTACGAAACGAGGGCCACAGGTTCGTTAGCCACTGGCTATTAAATGCTAGGAAGATCTTTTATACCCTTAAAACAGAACACAGATGCAGAGAGAGGGTAAAAACTTTAATGAATTCTTGTTGTTTTCTTTTCTTTCAGTTCTCAATCCTTCAACCAATGGCGGTAACTACAATGATAACCATAAACCAATGCTAAACAAAAATATTTTATTTGCTTTTGTCAAGCCTGCCAACTAGGATATGAAATAAATATAGTTCTAGTCTTCGGAATTTACATTTTTTGTTTTCAATTTTTCTAATATTTTGAGGAATACTTTATGTACATTGCAGGTGTGGTAGGGATTGGGGGAGGGGGGTTGGGGGTTTGTGCGTGGAGAGGCAAAGTGGTTTTCAGTTATATTATAATTAAGGTACGAGTGATCAGAAAAAGAGAGGATTTTTTTTCTTAGAAGAAAATAAGGAACTATTTCTCTATATCCAGAGGTGGTTTTAAAAATCATGATGGACGCCATGTTGGATAGCAGCTAACCCAATGGGTTGTCATCCAACATGGCTGACCTCTCCATAAAGGGTTAATCTTCTTTTCTAACTGGAAACTGGAACATTTTGTAATAATATCGAAATAGAAAAAAAGCTTCGTAAATTTCCAGATCTGTGTATACATCTGTTAAGGCATTCCATAGTCATATTGTGTATTACAACTAAACCCTCCCGGCCTTTACTAAAACTAACCTCGCTACTAATCTCGCCACTTTCTAATATCTAAAACTGACTTAAACCAACTTAACCCACCCCACCCCTAATAACCAAAATTAAAAATCTACTCGAGTTAGTCACGGTATATTCTTAACGAGAAAAATTTTGTTTTTTTTAGATATATTTTTTGTTTAGGCGTAAGAAAACACAATCAATTAATATAATGGATCAACTATTTTACATCGCAAATTTTAGTAAACACTTGCCTTATTCCGAAATTGTTAATACAATTAACAATGAGAATTGAAACAAAAAAAAAAACAGAAAAAGCGTTTTGCCCATTTCTATTACAGTATTCTTGGTTTGAGTTTGATCTCGTCGAAAATAAAGATTAATACTCAAGAGAATGATATTCTGAAATGAGAAAACACTATGACAAGCTATTAGGGACTTTGCAAAATCTACGACGGCGTCAACCGGAAGTGTAAATAATTTCTCTTTGGGGTTCTGTTCATTGGAGATTTCATTCAAAACATTGTCAGTAAAGTCAACTCATCCTCAGGGAAGATAGACTCTGAAGACGCCAAACCCCAAAGCGAAGTAACTTACACTTCCGGTTGACGTCGCCGTCGCAGATTTTACAAATCTTAAAGTCCCTATTAAGAGTTCTGAAGTGACGTATCACGACGCCATGTTGGAGGGCAACAGCAAAGCAAGTTTTCCCATGACAAGAGAAAATTTGTATTGTTTAGCTCCACAACATGGCTTACTTCTCTTCATTTTTAACATATCTAATATAGATTATATTAATCATTAATTACCGTCATGGTAATAGTCCTATGAAGTATATATAGAAAGTGAACGTTTCTTGTGCCTTGAGCTTTGTAATGAACACGAGGCAGAATCCTTATGTTTTCCTGGATGCAAATATTACTAGTCGCCTCCGAAGACTTTCCGAAATATCCTTTAGCAATGACCTATTTCAAAAAGTCGTCGTATCATCCATCTATAATTGTCTTAGAGTTTGTTTTTGTTTTCGATCGAGAATCATGTTGTCGTTGAAGATGTGGTAGTTGATGTATTTACTCGTCGAGTCAGTGTTTCTGTTTGTATTACTGTAAATTCTAGTACTTTTGGTTTTGCCGGTTGCGGATATTTTTGTTCTGCTCCTCCGTTCCATGAATATGGAATAGTCTGGGTCAATCATGGAAATCTCAAACACCATCGTAGTCAAACTTAACACTGCAATCTTATAGAACTTTTATGAGTTCGCCAAAGAAGGTTCAATCTTGGGTACAAACGTTTTTTTTTTGTTCCCAAGCTATTCCACAATGCACCTTGTTTGGCATTCTCGAAAAAGCCCTATGTACTGTGTTTTTTTGGTCCATATTCTCACTCACTTTCGATTGAAATTAGATTGATTGGAAATCATGGTTCGGGACGTTTCCAACTCATACGACATCTCTTCTGTGAGTAACAGTTTTCATTGCATTATTCGACGGGTACCTCGTCCTTCTCTTCACCAATTTGCTTGATCTTACTGAATAACTCAGGCATGCATTGCCGGTAGGCCAGCCCAGATGCTTGCATTAACTGTTGATTCTGTGCCTGACTCCTGAGGTGAGCAGTCGTTAGTTTCTGCTCGATCTGCTCCCGCTTCCAATTCTTCTTTCTCTCTTCTTCAAATGCGGCTCTATCCTCTGGGGTTTCTGTTCTTGACTTTGGACTTTGTGGGGGAACAACAGCCACGGGTTTCTCTTGTGAATCTTGCTTGCCCGATGTTGTGTTTTTCTTTTCCTCTTCGTCTAATCCTCGAATAACCATCATTGATTTCGGCGGTAAATCTTTGAATCCTAGAGTGACATGACTTTGATTGAAGTTTCCTGTTGAATACCGGATGTGACGTCTGTCTTCAGAAACCACAGATTCATTCATGCTCATAGGTCTTGTCCTCTCATTCTTGGAAATAGTTATGGGGATGTTTTCTTTTTGATTAGCTTTGACGGCATCTGTGTTGCTCGAGGATATGATAAACGTTTTGTGTTGTTCTCTGTCCATTGTAGGTGGCTCGGGTGCTACGATGCTGATAGGTTTGTCGACAGGTTTCATCTTGGGTACGGGTTCTTTAGAGACAATATTCACAGGTTTTTGATTGGGATCTTTTTTCGATATGTAATGCGAACCATACACCGGCTTTGGAACCTGTGCTGCTTGGGACTGGAATCGTTTAATCCCATCATGAACTCCTATAACTGTTTCGCTCTCTTTCTCTGTCTCGTCGCTGTTTGAATTATCTTCGCGTGTTTGGGTATCTGTCGATTCACGTTGCTCCATTTCTTCCCGAAATGCAATATGTTGCTTCAGGCTTTGTGGTGTCTGTCTGAGATGAACTCTGTGAAAATCTGTCCGATTTTCTGTTTCTGGATTACTTATCTGTATCACATTCCTTTCTGCATCATTGGCTTGGTTTTTGGAGAAACCAAGAACGTAATGATCCTTAGGTCCGTCTGTTGTGTTGATGATCATTGATTGACCTGAGTGCCAAGGAGACGCTATATCTTGATTCTTCGGCCTTTGTTGCTCGAGAGATGTAGGGTGCTCTTTTTTGTTCTCAGAAGAAGGCGTTGCAGCTGTGTATCCATGGTTTGAGCCCAAAATAGTGAACGTATTGGTGCTCTGCTCGTAGTTTGTGGAAGTTGGCCTGAGTTTGACACTTCTGAAGTCCATTTGCTCTTCTTTTGTCTGAATTTTTTCGTTCGTCTTTTGTCTTGAACTACTCATGCTATTCGAAACTGGACTAGTTACGCTTTTCAAAGCCAGTTTTGGATCACTGTACGGCAAGGCAATGTCCTTAGATTTGTCCTCCGTTGGAGTGCTTTGAAAGAAGATACCTTGTTGATTCGTCGTAGCAAATGGAAATGATGAATCTTTCACTGCATTTACATCAATTAATGCGGTGTGATCCTTTGTCGTCATAACTAGGGCGTTACTTTGGAAACCATTCATGCCTTGATCGGTGGTATGCATAATTGGTTTAGATTCTTGGTATCTCATTTCCGTCCTCTCTCTGTAGCTTGTCGTTTCTTTGAAAGATGAGAAAGAGGTCTCATCTTTTAGCTGCGATGGGATTCCTGGTGATTCGGGGACACTGTCGCTTTGATTTATACTCTCATCGTCATGTCCCGAGAGAGCATCAAGGCACTCTACCCCAGAGTCACTCGTTGCGTACGATGGAGGAGCATTGTCTTGGTCGTCTTCTTCATTTGAGCGTTTGCTTGCAAAATCATTTTGATGATCCGGTTCTGGGATCGGAATCGTTGATCTCCACGTCTCAAAGCTCTCAAAGCGTTTGTCTTTCTGTACCATTCTCTCCCTTGCTGCAATACTGGGGTTAGAGACAGATCTTTTGATTGGCTTGCTGTATTCGGGGATTTCTTCCAGCGAGTAATGGAGAGAATTGGATCTTTTTTTCTGTACAAATGACCTTTTACGATTACCTCTCCTTCCTTTCTTGTCTGGGGTTTTTATTAAGTGTTGGGCTCCATTTTGATGTTCTTCATCGTTGTCTGAATCAGAAGTCGAATCAGAAGAGCTCTCTTTGTCCTTTACTTTTTCCTTTGAGTTTTCATGTTCAGCGCGGTGGTCTTGGACGTCGGTTTTAGTTCTCTCATTTCTTCCTTCTTTGCCTCCAGAAGATGTAATCGGCATAAATCCAATTGGTACTACAGATTTAAGGGCAGTCTCAGATGCAGACAGATTATTTGTATCCGTTGGTAATAGGAGTTCGTTTTCTGTTCTACCTCTTCTGGGGTAGGCGAACCCCATCTCTGTATCTTCACGAAGTCCGTCTTCTGTTTTGGGCTCGGGATTTTGGTCTTCAGCCTTTGCTCTTCGTGGAAATGTCCAGCCGGCTTCTGTTTCTTCACACAATCCATCTTTTTTCAATTTCTCTCGTGGTTCCTCTTCGTCTGCAAGTTCAACATCCTTGTCGTGGGCTTGCCAGGTATGGCCGTTTTGCCCATTGGCGTTTCCATCGTTATTTCTCCTTGAATACAATAAAACAGTATCAGGCAAGTATTCTTCGCTTGCATTTTATGTCATCGCCGCCATGTTGGTGCTATTTAGCAAAATATTTCTCGTTCTCGTTAGCTTCATTGGTTAATACCACCAACATGGAGGACACGTATTGTTGCAAATATCATATCATTTGTCATATTTGAATAAGATGCAAATTAGATGTTGAAGGCATAATGAACTTAAAATTCGAAGTGAAAATAAGTTCCTTTCGTTTTTAATTCACACTTCTTAAAAGTATCGTGGCTTACATGAAAATATAAAATAAATCACACTTTTTCTCGATGGAATTTGTGGCATTTTCTTTTGTATTTCCATGTTGTATAATTATATTATATATATTTATATATTTATATTATAGTTATAAGTGAGAGTAAATGCCTACCTTCGACTTTTACAGCAGCATTTATAGATAATAAACGCCATAAGCGCAAGTAAAATGATTCCTCCAGCGACGCTGACTATAATGATCCAAATTAGTTCCTCCATGTTGTCTGCTGCAAAGGTAAACATGAGAGTTTAATCAATATGAACTATACAATTCTCCCAACAAATGCTTGATAAAACACGACTGGACACCCCTTATATAAATGGCAATTTGAACTAACAGTAGTAAATATTTTGTAGATTGGAATTCTTTAGTATTGTTTGAAAATGTTTCTCGCTGTGCGGTTGTAGTGCCTAGCCTGCTGCGAAATTTAATGCGTTATATAAGTTGAAAATCTTATAAATTGGATACACTTTAGCCAAATTTAAGTCTATTGGGTTATTTCGGCTGGGGGAGAAAGGGATTTTTGGATCAAGAAATGTAAAAACTTCGAGTCTGACTCGATCACCTTAAAACATCCCACGTGACTTTCTGACAATTCCAAAACTACTGTGAATGCCGACAAATTGTTTACACAATGACTAGATTTCCCACGCTAGTTGCTGTATAGCTGTATCAATGATAATACCTTATTACGAAGATATTATCATTTGTTATTATTCACAGTATTTCTGTAGACAAAGCTAGCCACCCATGAAATGTTCTACGAAATTTTTTGATTACTTTGCATTTCTATTGAAATTATTTTTTCTCTGTAGGCATAGTTTGGTGCTTCTCACCAAATGATTATTAAGAAAAATACATCGCAAATCTTTTAAGATGTTTATAACATAAAGGAAAAATCATTTGAAGCAAGTTAGCTAAAGATTTTGCTGTCATAAATGCTAGTAAAGTTTTTCATTGTCGCTATAGGAATTCTCTTGGATTTTGGAAAACTTTGGCAAACGTTGGAAGTACCGCTCGTCTCCAAAACTACCGTTTGTTTAGATTAATTATCGCTATTTTATAACGACTACAAAAACTCTCGTTCTGTCAGATTTTTCTTACGTGAGAAAAAAGAGAATAAGAAATTATTAGTGAACAGACACAAAACGCCAAATTATCGCATTATCTGTCTTTTCCAGTGGCTTTTGAGCTCTTATATCTTCTTTTCAATCATTGCTCGGCACACATGGCGTCCCTTTTTATTTTATACATTTTTATTTTCGTCAAATAAAATTTAATCAAATTCAATTAGATTAGTTTGATAAAAGTTTTTTTTTTGATAAAATTATTTAAAATTTTAAGTATGACAAAGTGTTTCATTACGTCCGAGTCAACGTCCGCTACGTGATTAAACTTAACGCAGAAGTTCACTCGGATATATGTCATTAATGAAGACATTATTTATGGCTTTGAGATTTAGACAATACTCTGCCTTTTTACAAACAAAAGAGTCCAGGTATCTTTTGTTTACATAGACGCGAACCTTCTAGTCGTTCGACAACCTGCTTCTAATTAAAATTTGTCAAATTTCTCCCACAGTTGTAGATAGAAATTTTGACAACTTTTGGAAGAAATTTGAATTGCAACATTTAAGTCAACGACTTAAGAAATTATGCTATGGAAGAATACTTTTCTTGTGGAAATTATGCAGCTTAATTTCTATTGAATTGTGCTTACTGTAAGCTATTTTAATATTTCTAATATTTCTCTTTGATAAACAACAACAAAATTGCTCAGTAAACAAAAGTTCTTGAAATTCAACTGATATCATTTATATCTTTAATGCTAAATTCAGTGCAATTTCAAGTTTTACTTTGTATATCTGTAAAGTTTTTTATTCATTTATTTATTTTTGTAGACTTTTTAAGTCAGTATTTTTCACTTCGATATTCAATTGAAAAGATCAGTTTATATTATACTATCAGCAACAATCCAAAACAGGTAAAATATTTTTGATATTAAATTCAGTAAGTTACGATTTTGAGTTGTAAATTATTTTTAGATTATACAGTCATTGTTATTATTCATTAATATGGACTTGAAAAGTCAGCAATTTGCACTTATAACATTCAAATGACAAGCTCTTCTTCTACTCTACGAAACAATTTTTTTTTTAATTTATACTAACTCCGCTAGCCAAATCCTTAAAAATATATACCAAACAATTTCTAATAATTATCTAATTTTAATAAAATATAATGTGTTGAAGTGACGAAGTGTTTTCATTAATTCAAACGTAAAACATTCGCTCGTAGAGTTGCTGAAAAGCACACATATCTGAAAACGTTTACACTAGAAATTGTTCGTAAACTGGCTAAAATTTCCAAGATTTAAATAGCTAGCATTTGTGCAATGCGAAAGAGGTTAAGCACTTGACTCGGAGCAGAATATCCAAGTAGATTCAGTAATTTACCTTTGCTGTTCATATAATTCTATTAACGAGAATTTTTGCGTTACCTTGTGTTGAGCTTGTTTACACTTCTCTCTATTGCTATAGGCACGATGTAACTTCCAGTAATAAATGTCTTGGAGGTCTCGCGTTGCTTTTGCTCTTACTACGCTGAAATCTCTAACGTGATGAACTTTCGAGTTTGTGTGAATTTTGCGTTTCTGACGTCACAACACAGTCGGTTTTCCAAAATGCTTGATCAATCACATGGAAATCGTGTCAGAGCGTTTCCGTAGTTCGTCGTTGATTGGTGGGTTGTCGACACGGATGGCGAGATGCTGTGTGTACGTTTTGTATGTGGGCTGACATTCCTTAAATTCTTTCGCAAACTCTCACCGAATTTTAGAACCTGGAGTAATCCTTAAAGTCATGCCTTCCGAGGCAAGCTCACATATACATCACATAAGTGGTTTTCCTAGATCCTTCGAGTAAATCTTGTTTAGATTGTTGACTCAAGTAAATCTATCTTTCCCTCCTTAACACGGATATAGCAGTAAATGAACGGAACCCTCTGTATTTTCACCGAATAACAATCAAAATGGATCAAAGCTTTGAACTTGAGATTATCTTGGAAGGATCCAGAATGATACAGAAACAAGTCACGCTTCTTTGAACTATCTAAACCCATTCATTGTTAAACAGCTTTTTAACTCCGATTTACATATCTAATATTGGTCGACTTGTTCAGTGGAGCACTGTCAGACGTGCTTAAAATGATTATTTCTGACATGAAAACTTTGTAGAAAGAAAGATCCCGTAAATGCCTTAAGAGTTTGATTGTAATTCGCTGTATTTGAAGAATTCAATTTTGAGGCAATTTTTTCGCTAATGAATTCAAAATTAACGTGTTTGTTAAAATCGAATTGAATATTTTGAAAGCTTAGAATTTTGAGCTATGACAAACTTTTATTTTGTTACTTTGATTCATTCCTTTTCTACTTTATTTTTACTTTTTATCTATATATCTTTTCTTTCTTCTCTTCAGCTTTCCTTTTTTCTTTCTTTTGTCCATTTTTTTCATCCATTCATCCATCCATTCGTTCATTCATTCATCCATCCTTTCATTCATCCATCCATCCATCCATTCATTCATTAATCCATCCATCCGTTCACATTCATTCATCCATCCATTCGTTCATTCATTCATTCATTCATCCATCCATTCGTTCCTTCATACATCCATTCCTTCACTCATTCATCCATCCATCCATTCGTTCCTTCATCCATCCATTCCTTCACTCATTCATCCATCCATCCATTCGTTCATTCATCCATCCATTCGTTCATTCATTCATTCATTCATTCATAATGTTAAAACTAGTTTTCTTGACCTTGATACCTTGGTATCATTCTAAGCATAAGGTCTGTTAAGTTATTTCGGTAGCATCTTATTCAAAGTATAACGAGCTCAAGCTGTGACTAACAAGGACACCATCATCAAGATTAAAACATCCATTTTATGCTCGCTTTGTTAGCAACACCAACCCACGCTTGCTATTTAAACTAACTTAGTAAAAATATTATCGTACGAAGATACTATGATTCTACTTTTCCTCCCTTCCTCTCCCCAGTCCCCCTCCCTTCCCTTCCCTTCCCTTCCCTTCCCTTCCCTTCCCTTCCCTTCCCTTCCCTTTGGGCCGCTACGCAGGCTACACGAAACCCGGCCGACTGTGTAGCGAAGCCAACGAATGCATGACGTTCGAATCAATAACCCTTCGTCATTCCGACGTCAAGACGACTGAAACGGAAAGATAATTGCTCGTTGTATTTACTTCGACGCAGACTTGTGTTTATTTCCAGAAAAATAAGTTGTAAAGGAAACGGATGAAGATTACGATGAATTGTTTTTAGATTGTTCCAGAATTTTCTAATTGACGCCATAAAGAATTGATTTAGTGAGCTTGATTTCACACAGACTTGGCTTGTTTTTTTCCCATAATGCCTTACAAAAAATGAACCACAATGCATTGCGCTTCAAAGCAGTGCAGTGTTTCTATCACAGCTTGAAGTCTTTTACCAGCCAATGCGGAACATGCTTTATTATGGAACCGTGATTATCACGGTATTATAGTATAATATACAAATAGCCCCTTTTCTCATTCGCTAAAAACTGCTGTGTTGTATAAATGAAGACTCATCTGTTCGTTTAAAAACTAGCAACTCATTTTCAAAAGTTATTCGAATGTGCAGCTTGAAAAATACCAACTTCAATCGGACCTTCAATTGTATCTGTTAATTGCATGCTGACTTATCGTTAAACGAGGCTAAGCCTGTGCAAATGAGCCTGTGGTCTTCCAAAACAGCGGTTTGCATCGAATGCAAAACTGGTGCATTGATGTCGTGAAATCTATTCAGGCTCCTTTTATGATTACGCCTTCACGGTTTCAAAATAACACGGTTTCCTCAAACATCAAAAAGGGTCGAAAGTGATGGTTACAGGTCGCATCTCACCCACCTATTTCAGTAAACGTTGTCATCGCCAAAGGCGATAGGCGAAAAGCAATAGGAGATTTAACAAATTGATATCAGTTTTTCATGTGTCTGTCCTCTTATTAATGATGAAAATAGCCAATCAGCAAGCAAGAAATTTGTAAGTTATTGTAAAAAGGTAATTTCAAGGTCCAAGAATAGCTGTAATGACTTGTGTTTCTGCTTCTTATTCCCGTCAAGAACATGGACCATGGTGTTGAGACAATGTTCTTTGTATTCAACGAAACCATTTTCATGTCGCAATGACCTATCGCCTTTGGCGATGACAACGTTTACTGAAATAGGTGTATATGATAACCGGTATGAAGTATTTGTCTCATTCCAAAGTCGGGTCAATCATTTTAAAAATAACACGCTTTCTCCGTTTACACGAAACTTAAACCGATGGTTAAATTTTCAAAACGCTCCACATTCGACAGCATTTTCGAAAGATCACGGTTTCATTACGAATAGGCCTGAAGCGAGATGACGTTTTACCCCCGACTCTATACCATTATAGGTTTTAAAATTCTTTCATATTAAAATTTTTGATTCCTTAGAGAATACAGGAACAATAGTCATACTTAAAGAACAAAAGCAATGTGAAAAGGATTATGGTCTAGAGACGGGGGTAAAACGTCATCTCGCTTCAGGCTTATAGGTTGCTATCAATAGACGTCACTTCCGGTAATAGCTCTTTTTTGATGGCTTGTAGAATCCTGGAGGTTGTTTTGATTTCTTGTTTTCTGGTTTGATGTCGTGAAAATAGTCAAATACAATAGTTTGAGGACTTATTTTGATATGTTTTGACTTAGCATCCGCTAGTTGCCCCCCGGTCAACCGCTTGTTTGCCCCCCAGTCAACTCCAAAAAGTCACGTGATTGATAGTAAGCAATAGCGCAGCGCAGCCGTGACGTCATAAAAACGAAGACAAAGGCGAAATTCGGACAAACAAACTTACAAGTTTACTTTCAGCAGATAATTTTCACAGCCGATCGCAGTTGATCTTAGTTTAAATGGGTTATTATTATAACTTTAAGTAAAAATAATAAAATCGGTTCGTATAATCCTCGTAGCGGTTAAACAGAATGCAATGTTTGTCCAAATCTTTAAGCTATTTTTAGAATAAGCGTGCTGCGCTATACCGTAATCGATAAGTATCCTCCTCTAGTGTTGCGCGGGGACTGGTTATTAGCATCAAAAAAAGTTTCATCTTAGTAAATGAATCAATGATATGACGTAATTATGATGTACGTCTTTTTAAAATTAAAATCTACGCAACCTTTTAATGAATAAATAATTTGGAGATATTTATATCGGAAATTAAAAGCTTCAGTGCCCTTCTCAATTCATCTGAAGAATGGAATATTGTTAATTAGAACTACGCATGATTTCGTCCGCCAATAGAAATATCTTGCTTTTATTTTGATAATACAACCTAACACAATAAGTCGCGTCATCACCAATATATTCTAAGTCCAAGCATTTGGAAACTTTCGACAGATTTTGATATCATTTTGAGTTCTATACTGCACAACAAAGTCAAAATTTGTGAAGAGAACATACAATAACGATAGTTAAAGCGAACGACGTCAAGAAATACCTGGATATCCTTAGGTGTATTTGAATAACGTCTCTGGATTCAAGCGAAGCTGGTTGGAATATAAAATATACATCAATGTAAGTACGAATTGCCATTATTTGTCTTATTATTCCACTTACATGGCGTGCTAGGAAGATATTAATACATTATATCTTTCGTGTATAATTCTTTCTTGTTATTCAACCTCGAAATTGTTTTTATTTGATTCCGTTAAATGTAAAACAGAACAAATAACTTTACAAAACTATACATCTGCACTGTAGGGTGCGAGCGCTTCATTCAGAATCATGCATGCTGAACCGGCAATAACTTTTAAAACTATGAATTAATCATAATATGGTTTATTTTCGCCGATTACTGGATTTCCTGACGACTCCCTTGAGTAAAGATTATCGTAATAGTAAAATATAACTTCACCAATACTTTTAGAGTCAAAAAAGTTGGGTTTTTTGCCACTTAAAGTCATAAAGCTGCAAAAATGTTAAAATATTCCGTTTCGTAGCAAATTTCTATGCAAATCTTGTTGATCCGTCGAAACTTTTTGAATAATTTTCACTAAAAAACAGTATTTTTATATTATTCTATATTATTTTTGTGAACACAGGCATCATGCCAGTATGGTCGAGTTGTTATATCCTAATAAAAAAGATTAGAGTAATAGTCAAAACAATAGGCTATTACGAATATAGAGAAAAGTTACCTTGACGCTTGGGGCGAAATTCTTGCGGTTTCCGATTCTAGAAGTTTTAAACTAAACTAATGTAAACTTTATGGAGTTTTAAAAAAGTCTTGTACGCGAATGCTAACTTATCACTGATAAAATTTCTATTCATGAGCGGTTTTCTAGCCAAAATTTTACTAAAACACACTACAAAATAATCCAATTTACAAGTTCCTGAAAGTGCATAAAACATGAATTATAAAGAATTAATTTTTAATGCATCGTTTCAAGGTACCCACCATAGTTAGTCAAATATTTAAATAACATGTATTCTTTATAGCCGAAACAAAGCTACGTACAGTAGCGCTACTTCTTATTTTTCTTACATTTACCTGTTAGATACTTTATATCCATTTTTTCAAGGCGTTCCTAAACGTTTTTCAAAATTGTTTCTTGCGAAAATGTTTCGACAGCATTTCAATGAATGACGTACTTTGTTTGCGCTTCTTTTCTTCCTTTATTTTCACATGTCGTGTTTGTTTTTTATTCTTAAAATGAAGTGTTAAAGCGGATGCCATTCAACTGCGACATTAAAAAAGTACTATTTTAAAAAGCTATGTATTTCATTATAACAACCAAAACTCAAAGCTCCGATTCTTGTAATTTTAAAAGAAGGAACTAGATCACCGAACACAGTATCAAACTTTATTCTTTTTTTTTTAAGGATTTATTTTTTTGATGTTAAACGTGATATTCCTATCCTTCGTTTGCACGTTACGTCATCACGGGCATGTTGGTACCATTTAACAAAATATTTCTCATTAGCATCCATTTTGTAATCCATCAATTACCATGGGATGTGTAGTGTTGCATGAGTTTACGTAGTTTATTGTACGTGCTCTCCAGAATATTCGTAGTAAAAAGGTGTAATAGTAGAAAATAGTTTGGCATTGTTTGTTGTGGAGATGAAGTACATTTAAGTACGTATTGTGAAATTTACGAAATCCAGAACAATTTGGTAAGAAATTTAGTTTTTCTTCGTAGAGAAAACAAAGTATTTGTTAGTCAGGACCCTTCATAGAATAAAACTCCAGAAACCTTATAATTACTGTTAACTGTGTAATCTCCCACGATGAGCTTAGCTCTTGGAGAAAACACAGAGAGTCAATATGTTTAAATAATAATAATAAAAGAATATAAATAAAGGACTAAATGCCACAAATCAATCCAGAAAAAGTGTGTCTTCTTTTGTATTTCCATGTTATCCTCGCATTTAAGATAATTCTGCGAAGCGTCCATCGAGAAGACAAATACTATCAATAACAACAATCGACTATACAGTTTCAACTTTGTCGCCCTTTATATTATAAAACGTCTCTGAATGAAACGGCTCCACCATTTTACGTGGTTACTCCGTGCCACGGCGACGATGGTGTACTGAACCATTTGTAAATATTTTTAGAGCATAGACAGCACCTTGCTTGCTTTTTTTCTACAACGTTTTTTCACTAACAGAGTCCATAAGTAATTATACCATTAGTACTCCTTAACCAATCCCACCCTTAAGAGCAAATCACTGACAAGTCAACTGTACGTAAAGAATGTGGATCTTGAACAATACCAATGTTTTGAAATCCCACAAACTTTTTTAATGGTGTCTGTGGTTAGCTGACTTATAAATGAGACTAAAGTACCTATATTTAGCGTCGGTAGTTCCTTCAGTTGAAATTCAACTGCTATCGATGGAAGCCGACGGTGCGCACTTTACCCCCTCTCTCCATCAGTGCTCTGTTTTAAGAGTATTCAAAGCTGAAGCTACACGGATTAGAGAAAAGTCGAAAGAGACGTGGAGATCCTAAGGATCGAACCGTGGACCTCAAGCTCTAAAGGTTGCGCACTAACCAAACTGAGCTACTCCTGCTCCTGCTCCGGTTGCTAATGAATAATGTTGATAATGATGATGATGATAGTATTCAGGGGTGATGATCATAATGGTGAAGGAAGATTTTAAAGGAGGAATTAATAATGATAATAATAATGATGATAATATAATGACTATACATCACTCTGTGCCTTTTCCAATACAAATTCCAACGTTATCTCAAACACGTGACACCTTCACTTAGAAACCAACTAATCGATCTCAACAAAAAACAACAACAGAAGATTCGTGACGGAGTTAATAAGTATTTAAGACCTTCTACGTCTACGAAAGTAATAAACGTGTTGAAGCATAACACTAGTTCACCCTTATAGACGCTCCCAACTGGAAAACGTCATATACTCCACAACTCATCTATAGGTATTTTCTCACGCAGTCGGACAGAAACTACCCGAAGTAAGTATTTCATTTGTCATTTTGACTAAAGCATCTTGACTTTTCTTAACTTTTTAAGTTTAAAGATATCCTCAGTTATTTTGCTATTCTAATTTAAAAGATTTTAATGTGTGTTTTAAGAGTCGGGAAAATATGTAGGAATAATATAGATCTGTACTAGCGTGCTCCTTTAACGTTCGATTTCAAATTAATGTCGCTCGCGCGATTGGAATTTTAATTTACGTTATGATACACCGTTTCATACCGAACGACCAAAGGCGAAAAATATTTTCTGAGGGTTTCTGTGTAAGGTTTAAAGCAAAATATCAAATTCCATGACATGATATTACGTTATGCATTGTAATTAAGTGCCATTGAACCTAAGTTGTACTATGACTCACTAGACAAAGGGATTTTCAATTATTCCGATCAAAAATTAATCATCGTTTTTGTTAAGTGCTCATACATCTTGTCATGTCAAGTGAACTATTATATGATACGCCTTTTGCATTTTGGGTGATTTTGTTGAAGTTAATCTAGGTGAAGTAGTCCAACATTTATTGAAGAAAATTTGAGTAGATAGAGCGCGATTTTTTAAAAGACGAGTAAAAGACGACGAAAAACTAGCGTCCAAAACGTCAGTAAGTTTTTCATCTTTTCACGGTGTATAATTTACCCTTTTATCATTACTGTTTCATTAGAAACACCGACGCAGCTCACACTATAGTTTTTAGCTAGTTATCTCTTCTAACAAATATCGGAGGAACGTAGCGTACACCTCATACTAGCCATGCACCTCTCATTCCTAACTCATTGTAAAACGCCTTTGAACATATCTATATGAAATAAATCATTTCATAAATCATTATATATTTTTTAATACCTATATACTATTTTTTTAGTTATGATAAAAGGGTAAATTTGACACCGTGAAAAGATGAAAAAGTAAAAGTACACTGTACAGTTGTAGTACTCCGACGAAGGACTAGCGTCCGAAACGTCAGTAAGTTTTTTCATCTTTTCACGGTGTACCGTTTATTTATTTCATTTACCTTTAGTTAGTGTCCCCAATTTTCTCTTGGCTAAATCCATCGACACTCTTAATAACGTTTTTTATTAGTATCATGATGACGATGACGCGATGACGATTATTATTATTATTTCAGATAATGGCGTTCGACGACATAATCAACGAGCCCTGGTTCATCGGTACGGTTGCTGGGGTTGGTGCTTTAATCTTAATTCTTATCGTGGTCATCATAATCCTCTGCTGTTTATGGTTCAGAAAGTGAGTATCTAAGATAGGTAATTTATTAGGTCATTAATTTGCTTCTTTACGAACATTAGTCAGAGTAACTTAGTCAGCACCGTGTGTTTTATCAGTCAGGGAGTATTGATGGCTTTCACGCGGCGGCCATGTTGGAGGAACTTAACAAAAGAATTGTCAATGAATTGTTTTGTTATATCCTCCAACATGGCCGCCGTGACTTTTGTTATTTAATTCTCTTGGAAATGGTTGCTTGGCATCAATCAATTGCTTGAATCTCATTACCGGCCTACAATGACAGGCAAACACTGCCCGTCATGTGATATCAAACAGAAAGTATTCTATAGAGGCTTTGCACCTTCACGCAATAGCGCCCATACTACAGCTTGGGCTGCATGTGGTTAGATGGCAGAACAATAAAATCCCTTTGCTCTCGGGAATTGAATTCTTTCTCATGTAAAACGATTGTATTGTTCCTGCCATCCAACATGGCTGCCATCACGTGATTGAAGTATTACGCATATGCTGTATCTTAAGTGCATGCATAAATATGTTATTATGCCTTATGTTATTTATGTGGCTGCAGAAGTCTGAGTCGTTTTTAATTTTTCCACAGAAAAAAGCAATTAGATGAAAAGCGGCCGGATGGCGAACACCACGACCGAGAAAGGGATTCCGGTACCACTACGCCATCTTCATACCAGGAAATGACAGAAGCACAGAATTGGACTATGGTGCAGCAGAATGGAGTTGCCTCAGTCCCGGGCCAGGGCTTCAACCAATACAATGCGGGCTCATCTTTGGTCGGAATGAACGAAGAAATGAGACCAAATGGCGGTCCTTCATCGCGCACTTCATCGCACAAACAGACATACTACAAAACGGGGATTGGAAAAACTTTAGAACAAAATCAAAATATTGACGCTTTTGAACGAAAAATCAGCAACGCTAGCGAGTCCAGCCGAGTGGCGTATCGTGGAGGAGTCTACTCTTCTGGACACTTTGAAAGAGACAGTGACGTCAGGGAATCCGCGCGTTCAAATCAATCGTTCCAAAAACCAAGACTCGCAAATATCCAGGTCTCTCAGTCCAAGCAGTCTGAGTCCAGTGTCAATACTTCGTATCCCGCAAATAATCGTGTTTATTTGCCCGAAAGAAGTGATTCTACGCGATCAACACGAACAAGTTTTTACAAAAAGACCAATTACAACCAGCCTTACAGGATTCCGGAAGAAGATTACTCCGGCATTCAAATGTCTAGCGAAGAAGAGAGGTATTCATGGAGAGCGCCCGCGCAGACTCAAACAAGCGCAAGACAAGCCCATGAGAGTCTACATCGCTTGAGTGACGGAAAAGTGAAAAATCTCACCGAGAGATTCCAAACTACCGAAGTGAGCACGGCTGGTGAAACGGCAGTGACGTCAAGAAGTGCCATGGAAAACGAGTTGAGGGAACAAATTGCAGGACGACGCAATTATCAAAAATCAGAGGGTGTTCCAATTTCCCCTCATCGCGGCTCACGTGGATATCAGTACCCTCAAACTGATCTTGGGGACGCGTCAGCTAACTGGCAAGGAAAAAGTGGCAAGGGTACAATAGAAACTCGAGTGAAACGGATTAAAAAGGTCGGTGCTATCTCGGTATTTCCCGATTAACTATAAATACAACAATTACTTATTGCGTGGGCTTTTTGTGGCTTGCCCAGTTTTTGCGCATGCTCGAATGCGTACTCAAGATGACTAGAAATTAAAAAAAACACTATATAAGCCTTTCCGAGGTTGAGGAAAAATCTAGGTCGAGTTGCCGTTGCAGTGCATTGTGGGGCTGTTTTAGTTGACATGTTTCCAGATGGCGTCTATTTCATCCTTTAAAGACAGCACCACAAAGCACTGCAATGAAAACTTGACTCACCTTGTTTCTTAACCTCAGAACGGCCAATATGAACTCCTTGCACTAAATCCCGAAGGTCAAAACGATGACAAATATTAAAATCAAAAAAGAGTCCAACCCTCAAGAGAAAGGAAATTCTTTTGCTTTGACTTCCAGATGGTAGCCATGACAGTAGGGCACAAAAATAGAGTCATTTTTCCTTGGGAAACTAAATCGGATTACACCAGATTTCAGTTGTTTGATTCGGTTGTTTCTTGGACGATACAGCGGCCCTCTTGCAAGGAGGCAAGACAAAACAAAGATGACGGAAAATATATAAAGTTCCGTGTGTTTGTTTTCGTAAAAGTAATCGATGTGCAGTCTTAATTCGTCTTTTATTGTATTCCCTTGTGGTGAGCTGTTAATATCAATCGACGTCATCACTGTAACAAACAAGCTTTATTTGCCCCCTGGAGGCCCCATAATGCCTTGCGATCAAGATAGGCGCCGTATTGTCGAAGTAGTCCATTTCACGGCAGCCATGTTGTGGAGCATAAAAATAGAAATTTTCTCCTAGGAAATGAAATCTTGCATTATTTCTGCCTTTCATCATTGCTGACGCGAAACCCATCTATCCATCTATATGCCTTAGCAACCAATAAATTATTCAAAATTGATTAAAATCCAGCAAAAAATCGAAGAATATTATCCATTAGGCTGTAAATAGAACACATCATTCTCTTGAAGCTGGATGATTTTTTAGTTGTATCCATCTGTCTTCTCGTGCACAACCGTTAAACAAAGTGATGGTACTCTAGGGAATGACACGTGGTTTGAAATGGGAAAATTACACCATAGCTTAAGAGGTCTATCAAACAAAATAATACCGGAATATACTCGAAACATGTTTAGAAGTAATGTTTTCCCATTTTAAACCTTGTGAATAAGATTCCTAGTTTAAGTCGTTTCCAGCTTGATATATCTTTGGGAGATACACTTAGAGAAAGAAAAGAAAGTATACTCAAGGGAATGACACGTGGTTGGACTAAAACAGGAAAACTTTGCCCGGGTTAAAATAAGAAATATATATAGATCGATAATAAAGTAAAAGGTTTACATTATAAATAATTTGTTTAATAAACTTATCGTAACCCATAATCTCAGATCTCGCAGCTTTTTTTTGATATTTATTACAATTAGATTTCAGAGGGCTAAGCTGGCTTAATTAATTTTGAGTGTTGTGTGATAAGAATAAATAATGTATTGGTAGTGCGTGTGAGCGAAAAATGTCCCCAATTAGTGCGAAAGCGCTAGAACGACTAGGCACTTAAATAAAAGTGATTTTGTTTCTTTTATTTCTTTTACCTGCGTACCCCATTCTTCATGTTATTTTCATGTGTCCGGATCGTCTCCATCAATTGTTATATTTATCATTACCTCAAACCTTCAAATTTCATAAACCCTTGCAACAACTTTTGGGGTGATGAAATTCAGGGCACGTCTAACTGACAAATAAAATTTGAATTTCACTTTTGAGGTCTTAAAATTGCAGAGGGAGGAATTGAAAACCGGAGAACCTGGTGAGAAAAAACCCTCAAATCGAGGGAGAGAACCAGCAAACTCTATTTACAATATTAGATGCCGAGTCCAGGAATAAAACCTGAGACCTCAGAGGTGGCATTGCTAACATTATTATTGATAATTCATACACTTTGTAGAGAAAAATAAATAAATTTTAAATATTCGTGACATGGCTCAGTATCCGCCTCGTTTTGGCGGGGACATGAAGAGTTCCTCGTGGGTAGCCTGTGGTATTGGCAGTTCGTTTCGTGTAGGTCGTTAGAGAGTAAAATTTCAGTGCAAGAAAGGATTTCAAAAGTTTAATTTTGCTGCCTTTCTTTCCTCTCAGCATGGTATATATACATTGAATGCATTTCTGTTCACTTGCACCTCAGTTGGAAATTGCAAAACAGCTTTACAGAAGGAGAAACGTTGCAGAATTTGGACTAGTGCATGTTTTAGTACAAGTTCGCCATTTTCGTCTCGACATGTTCTGGAAAATGTACCTAAGAAACAGTCAAAACTCACTCTTGTCTCTTCAAAAAGCACCAGAATGACACGAGAAAGACGTGAAAGCCTCTCAAGGTAAGTGTTTTTAAAGAGGACTTGAAATATTTTGAGAAATTTAAACTTTTTTGTCGCGAGTTTTAATGAATGTGTTAACTTGAAGATTGGGTTACCTGTGGAGGTGCGAAGTGGTTATCGTGCCGCACGTCGGTCTGTACACGCGTTTGTTTTCCCGCCAAAAGAATTTCCACGACTCTTTGAAAAAAGTTGAGATATCATAAATGAGATTGAGGGGGAGTAGGGGGGGGGGGGCATGTAATTTTTTACCATTAACTTTACTAAATAGATAATTGCGAAATTGGTTTGTACTGGAATAAGAAAAATAGCAAAATAAAAAATAATTAGTCAAAGAAAATAAAAGTGCTAGAGACGTAGATGGCAAAAATGAAAAATGGGAAATAGGAGGAACTCTAAAATTTAATTTAGTGTTTTTGATTGAAGTTTTTTTAATCTCAAACGGCTTTATTAAATTGAGGACTGTTATGTCCGCTAAATTTGACATTGCCAAAATTATAAATTGCTGGCGAAGAAAATGAAAAATAGGCAATAAAACTGTGTTTCGAGACATCTTCATTGAGGTGTAAATAACTCATTGAAAAGCCGTTCAGTTCAGAGAGAATGAAATAAAAATAAAAAATGGCGTTACAATTTATTAATTTTGTAATTAGTGATGTTTTTAGAAGATTTTCACAGCGAGTGATGAGCTGTTGATGAAGGTTTAATTTTGGTTATCGCGGCGCGAAGGTGGTTCTCTATTCTTACTTTAATTAACAATCTCCTCTAAGAAAGAAATCATTAAGAAATTATTTATCTGAATTAATTAAGGCGTATCTCTGCAAGGGAGAGACAAAATCTTGATCCCGTTATCTTAACAGAGCAGATTTGAAAACATCTGGAAACTTTGCCTTTAACTCAAATAGAATCCGTTGAAAAAATTTTATATTTTTATGTGACATATAAAATTTATCTTATGTTAAATGGCTTGGAGAAATAAAATGTTATTTAATTGTTGAATAAAGAAAACGAGAATGTTATTAATGAGAACTTGAAGAGAAACTGCGAAGACTTATCGGCAGCCTATCCGCTTGTCATTTCGCTACATGATATACCATCCTGTCAGAATACTCCAATTCAAATTACTTTTCTTTGCTTTTATGAGGGGAAAAACCGAGTTGAATAGCAAAATGAACCCAAAAGGTTTCATCTATTGTCTTTCAACGCCGAAATTGTGTTTTTAAAATATATTTTTCAAAAGACTAAAAGACAATTGCTTCTGGTCTTGCTAATTAGTGGAATAACCTCGGGGTGTTTTCAATTTGCATGGATTTGTGGTCAGATCCGGTTGAATTATTTAAACCCATTTAAAAAGTGGGATCCCGGCCTAATCAGTACTATGCACACTATTGAATTTAATGAAATTTCATTAGATTTATGCTAATCTCCTCGAGGGATTGTGATGATAACGTGAACGGAGCCAGAGCGAAATATTAGAAACAAACTCTTTCAGTTGTAGCACCTTTACAACAGCCTGCAAAAGTCCAGAGATAGTGTATTGTCAGATCAAATTGGAAACTGAAAAATTAAACCAAACAAACCTTATTTCATCAAGGTCTTCAAGGTACACAAACTTTCATTTTAATTGAAACTATATTGCTAGATATTTAGCTTTGTCCGCTGAGGAAATATTTGCTCACAGAAATCAAACTTGTTTCTTCCAGTAACGACTTGATTACTTCACGTCATTGCAAGAGAAACTGAACTAGCTTCTCACAAGGCTTTTCATTCCAATTTCAAGAAATAGAAGGGTTAAGTTAAGACCACAAGGCTTTTGAATCGAAAGAAACACTGCAGAGGAAGCAAGAAGTGTTACGGTAAGATGTTTTCACCAATTTCTCGAAAAAATTCAATGTTTACATTCGCAGCTATTCAGTCTTTACTGCAGTCCAATAAATACAGCCGCTTTGAAATCACTTTTTTAAAAGAATAAAAATTCTTTAATAGCATTTGTTTTAGTAGTTGTGTTGATGCCAAAGACATTCGTATCCAAGACTGAAAATATTAATTAAATACAAAGAAAAAAAATAGATAGAAAAATATTGAAACTCCGACTGAACCGCGGGGAGCACCATACAGTGGCGTTTTATGTGCGCTCTGCATTTCTCGTGTGCTGAGCTTAAAATTTAATCAATAGTCTAGAAAGTGATACCGTATTTTGTCGAAAAGATTATTGATAAATACGAATTGTGCAAATTCGAGTATATTGAACTTATCTTGCCTGTCCGACCGCATACCACACAACTGCCACCAAAGTGATTGCCGAAAATGCTCTGAACACGACATTTTGTAATATTAGTTTGAGAAACATTAAAAATTCAATATCAATATTGCATCTAGTTTTTTGTGTAATTTTTGAATTAAATGAGGCTGTTTTAATTGACTGAAAATCCAAACCGGTTAGGAAAATTCCAGAATGAATCTGATATCGGTTTTTTGAAAATTAAGAGTGTTTTAGAGAGGGAAGTGTTCTGTACCGCGAGCTCGTTTTTGGGATCAGCTCGGACTTTCCTTAGTGCTAGGCCATGCCATGTTCCTAGATGGATTTTAGCGCCATTAGCTAATAAGCATTCAGTGGGGGTCTGCACTTAATTTAAAATTAACAACTCGATAATATTCCTTTTTTAAATGAAAACTTCCTTTGAAATTTTTTATATCATCTCATTTCGCAAGTAAACTTTTTGTCGGCGTCTCTAGATATGGATCGGTAATTTTGAGCAGCCGCGAATCGATGCTAAATTACTTCCTTCAAATACCAAAACATTTATCTCAAACTTTTTATTATTGCTTGTAAAGTTATCTCGTTGGACGCAATCAAAGTTTGAGTCGTATGTTGATATAATATAACTTATCTAAAATCCCTCGCGCGCGAAAAACTGTTATAAATCTGATTTCCACTTGTTTTTAATCAGTTTGGAAGCGAAATACTCTTAGCCCTCAACCGCGTTTTAAAAACACTGTTTTCAGTTTCGGCTCCATTGGCTGTCATTTTTTGATAATTTGATATTTGTGGAACTTTAATGTGTTTGGTATTTCGGGGTGCATCGGTAAAGCATCTTTAGCGATAAGTATCTTTTCAGTCCTGCGAACAGCTATATAGCTTCACCCAGGTTGCATTAAAAAGCTGTTAGGATAGAGATAAGAGTATCCGGCGATAAAAGGCAACAAATTACTAATAGCACACTTGGGACTTGAGATAGTTATTGTGTTTTGAAGCAAATCTATTATAGTATGCAAAATTACTACACTTAGAACCATGTAGAGCACGCATACGCGGGTATATGATTTTCAATACGTTTTTAAATTTAATAAATTATTATTCATTATTTAATCATTTAAAGGTGTGAGTGTTGGTAATTAATTGTTCTGCTGGTCTTGTTTGATGTATTATTGCCTCATTACCTATTTACGACCATTTGAGTCTTCACTTCGACTGCTCTGTTTTTACGACCACAAATCGGACTGCACACTGTGTATTACGACCATAACGCTTGTACGTCCGTCCATTATCATAGAAACACCTTATTTAAGTAAACCAAGGCCAAGTTGCTAGTACGACCGAAAACTGCGTATTACGACCACGGTGCTTGTACGAACGTCCATTCAACAAATCATTAGCTCATTATCAAGATCGTCTGTGAACACTTAGCGTGGGACAATCGACAATCACAACAGAGTCAGGCTCCAACTAGGTGAAAGCCCAAAGGCACATTTAGAAGTTAGAAGTTGATTTTTGCGGAGGGAGGAAAACCGGAGAACCCGGCGAAAAACCCTCGAAGCACAGGAGAGATCCAACAAACTACGATACGGAGCCCGGAATTCAAACCCGGGTTGCACACTGCAGGTGAGATACGGCGCATTAGTGGGTGCACACTAACCGTGCTTCCAATAAATCAACTTCAATATTCCAACCAGAGTGTCGATACGACCACTGAGACAGCATTCTATATTGAAGCACGAGTGATTCGGCGTCTTTTGGTTTCTAGTTTCGACAACGAACTGCTTTCTTTGGCCAATTTGATGTTGTGTAACTACAGCGTAGACAAAAATTAAATGGCTTATTATTTTCACTTTACGTTTACTTCTGTTTTTTGTTTTTTTGTTTTTTTTGTTTGTTTTTTTTTTTAACTTCTGCTCTGCTCTGCTCTGCTCTGCTCTGCTCTGCTACTGCTACTGCTACTGCTACTGCTACTGCTGGTACTGCTCTACCAAG
>NW_022261378.1:123738-152677 GCF_009602425.1 Actinia tenebrosa
TCCGTAAAGCAGAAAGAAAAAAATACAAACTTTTTGAAAGGGCAGGGGACAAAAAGAAAAGAAAAAAAGATAACACATGACACTAAAAAATGATTAATTTAACCTTTTTGAAGGAAGAATTCCTGGCTTATAAAGAAAAATTATAGAAACTGAAATCCCGTTTCTCAGAGGAAGAAAACATCCCCTCAACTATGTAGTGTAAACTAACATATTTCCCACTTGAATTCGCTAGAATAAATTTTAAAATTTAACACTTTTAATACTTACTTGTTCTCGTCATCAATTTGAAAAGTTTAAGATTATTGTAAAATTGGCCGATAGAGATTTATCGAGAAATGTTGGCCATATAACAGGACTTTATTCAGAACCGCCCGTTGGAATGCGGGAGTGGTGTAGTTCGACCCAGGCTGTCTCGTCATCCAGTTTTTTAAAAAGTTTAAAACGAATCCGTTTCTTTTGTACCAGTTTATTGAACTATTTAGCTCTTTGAGACCTGCAAATCCAATATTGGAATACAACCACGTGATCAGTTAAGGTTTAGATTAACAGGTACTTTGTGGGAAAATTTATGCATCTTATAAAACTGGAGAAAATAATCTCGTGTTTGGAAAACTCGAGATCACTTCAAGTGTGTCTTTTTGTCTTGGAAGATTAAAACTTTAAGGTAAGAATGTGATCTTTCCTAGGATATTCTCCGTAGCTTACTTCTCAGTAATGAATAGTCGTCGATGGTCGAACTCGATTCTAAAATTACCCCACGAAATGATCGATCCTCAACTTGTTTTTTATGTCTGCTAAATCTAAACGTGTTAACTGAGCTTTCCATATTAAGTAAGCAAGTGAAACAGTCATTTTCCTATTAGCAAAACACGCTCTCCGGGGCAAGGACTTGGTATTTTTCTTATTAGTCAGTGGCAATCAATAACGTCGATAACCTCTAGAAAAAGTCGTAATTCTCGAAGATTTTGTATTTTTATCAGTCCGCAATTGCCCTCATTTTCATCTCTTCAACTCGACCTTCAAGTCAAAACCTAAGAATCATTAAGATAAAGCTTCTGTTATCTAAACTCTCAAAACGGAACATGTCCTAACGTATAAAAATGGTTGTTATGCTAATAGCGGGTTCAAGGAATAGAAATATTTTGAAGCCCACGGTCTTCTATGAAATCGAGAACTCAGGAAGAGGAAAAGCATTGAAGTTTACGATTATATGTATTCTGGATTTTAAAAAAACCAAATTCAATAAGTTTTCTAATCAAGCATGAAATTTCTTAAACTATCACGTGTAGTTCGTATAAAAGGCCGTTACTTTGTGTGCAGGGCTGAATTTAGCGGGTTTCGCTAGGTAAACAGTGACACCAGTTGCTTTTGGGGAAAACCACAAAATGAAAAACTTTCGCTTGGTAAATTAAGAATTCAGCGAAAACAACAAGCCGTATTGTTATGCGAAAAATTTCAACAACTTGAAATTAAGAAATTGTGTTTATTTGACTCAAGTTTAGCCGAAGATTTTTTCTGTAAATCTCAATTGTATTGGTCGTAATTTGATTTTTTTTTTCTATTTTTTTTTTTTCTTTCTTTTTTTGCAAACAGAATGTTCAGTTGTCTTGGCACATGGTTGATCGAAAACCAATTTACGTACAATTATACATTTCAACTTGGCGTTGTCTAAACAAAGAATTAATACAATGAAAAACTATCTAAGTTGGTTTATCCATTACTAGACAAGCCATTAGCTCTGACGGTTATCACTTAAAACAAAGCTGATTCAACATCGTTGATGGCTTTTTAGACCATTGAGTTTTCACATTTGGGCCTGTCTTCAAACCTCACACGAAGTAACTCAAGCAATTACACCTTTTGAAAAGTCCATTCATACCTCGTTCACTCTATACTAAAAACCTATAGTTTCTACCCTAATGAGATTATTAATTTTTGCTTAGAATTTCTCTTTATATAGAGTTCTTAATCCTTTAACAATAGTCTTTAGTTTCTATGCGGTCACTATGTTAAGGTATCATTTATCATCGTTTCATTTCCTCTCTGCACTTTTGTATTTTTCATAGTCAATCTTTCTATCCCAAACACTTGCAAACTTCCTCTAATTATGGTTAAGTGAGCGTGAAGCTCAAAAGCACTTCATGTCTAGTTTTAGACTGTCGAATATTTTCAGAACCCACGTTAATTGAACTTCTTAATTGTCCGTTGTCCTTGACGACTCTAGAAAACCTTTCTCTGGTTGAAACTTATTTTCAAGAGTCCAGAGTCAAATATCACCTGAAAAACAAACAGAAAATGGAATTTAAAAAATCAAAATGAACCTGATATAATTAGAACCAGGAAAAAATATTCAGCTAAGAGGATAACATCATAATCACTCGAATGTTTTCGAGTTGGTTTTGAAATAACTAAGTAAACGTGGAAAACAACTCGTTCATTAAGTCGGCTGCGCTATTGTTTTGAAAGTCGGTGGGAGACGTGGGGCTTAATCTATTCTCGTAAATGTACTCTGCTGTCTTTGAAAACGGCTTAATGACAGAATTATTATTGATGGGGTTATATTGTTCTGATAGCACGCTCTAAAAGCAAGGCTTAGAGGGCTGTTTCTTATCTCTGTTGACCAGCTACCCTCTCATCTCTTCATTTTTTGTTCTTGCATTCTATCGATAAGACAGCTCATTCAAAAACACTAATTATCTTCATATTAACGACCTGGGATTCTGGTTGCTAGGGCCTAAAAACCCTGCTGTCCCCTCCCCCGAGGGGTCGGTGTTTTCACTGGTTTGCTTGTAAAAAAAGAAACTCATTAACTTCTGGTTGACACTGTGTAAAATATCTTGATTACCGAGCGGTGCCTAAGCGTCGACTGAACGAATATTTCTCCAACAAGTCAGGCTCTCAAAGTAATGGGTCTTAATCAAATGGCATAACCATTAGACGCTTATGAAAGCCCTTGAGCCTAAAAAGGCCACTTGAAGTAGGGCTTACAGTGCAGATATCATCTGCATTTCGGTAATAGTATTTTTGATTGTCATTTATGCCTCTGGATAACATAACGAAGTAAAACAGCAAACAGACAAGTCAACGAACGCAGCCTCCGCCAACCGTAGACCACGGCGCTAAGCTTCACCACTGAATAAGCGAACCGAATTCACACGTTGTACAAGAATCACGGTAAGTTCTCATTCTGGTCACGTTTCAACGAAATTTTCATTTAGTAATTTCGAAATTTAATCGGGATTTTGAAAGCCTTTCTTTCGCTATTTTTGATCGGGTTCATGCAACTGAATACTTTGAAACTCACAAGGTAAAATTACTTTCGAACGAGGAAGTAAAAGTAATCGAACAGAATGAAATTGGAGGAGTTTTTCATCGATTATTATCTTCTAGAAAATAAAATTACGGGTTTTTTTTTGTTGAATTGAATTGAATTGAATTGACGAGGGATTATTAAGATATTCAAACTCGAACTTGAACGCCTTTTTTCTATTCATTTACCTTCGGGTCTAAAAAGCGAACAACAGATTCAATTTCAAGTTATGGAAACAGCTAACAATAGTATTGATTATCAAGGCAATATTCGTCTCATTTGAACGACCAAAGATGTCCGAGAGAGAATCAAGATGATGTTGGATTAGCCAATCAGGTACCAGCTAGGTGCAATTAGCTTTTAGTGGTTCGACAGAGTAATTAAGTCGTTATTTACACTAGTTGATTAATGGAGCATTTATGTTAATACCATTTACTTAGCGATTTTCCTTTTTAACTTTCCTTTTTTTGATGTGTCCATTGTTTCATCAGATGGATTTTAAGGCCTTTCAAATCCTCGAACACTTTTGATCTGTTAAATATTCATTGGACGGCCTCTGGATTTGCCGTCTTAGATGTAGTAATTGGGTTGTTTCACCTCTAAGGCACGTGCCTTATGCCTTCCTTGTTGACAGTAAACATCAATTATGCTATTAATGGGGAGTGAAGCGCTTGGAAGTCGTGTTTTATCGAAGATAGATAAAAGCACCGAATCCTCGTATCTCGCGCATCAGATTGCTATAGAACTTTGAAAAGTGCCGAAAATAATGTTTTAAAATTGAATGGCGGTGAATGAAGAACGAGACAGTAGAAATGACACACAGACAGAAAGCCGACAGACAGTCAGATAGGAAGACATGCGCGCACGCACAGACACATATCTTGGGAAGACACTACGCACAGATTGATACTTGAGAAAAGTGGACGGTAAAACAAAACGGCTACTCATACGAGAAGACGTGGATAGACACACAGATGGGAGCCATGGAAACCATAAGAGACAGAAAGATTTAGGTGGAAACTAATGAGAAAGTTACTTACAGATGACGTAATTAGAAAGACAGACAATAATGAGATATCACATGGACAGACAGACAATATATGATAACTTCGAACAGTCAGAGACTTTAGTTGAGATGACATGGATAGACACTTAAACATGACGTGGACAGACAGACACTTAAACATTACGTAGACAGACAGACGCTTAAACATGACTTGGACAGACACTTTAACATGACGTGGACAGACACTTAAACATGACGTGGACAGACACTTAAACATTACGTAGACAGACAGACGCTTAAACATGACTTGGACAGACACTTTAACATGACGTGGACAGACACTTAAACATAGACGTAGACAGACAGACACTTAAACATGACGTGGACATGGTTAGACAGACACTAAGAGGACAGACAGACACTAATAGTTGGCATGGACAGACAGACAATTAGAGATAACGTGGACCGGCAAGCATTGAGAGATAGATTGGCAGACGTTTAAAGATGCGGACAGGCACCTCAGACAATTTAGACGGACGCTTATAAACGATTTTAGCTTGGGAAATAAAGCTTTTTGAATTTAAAAACAAAAGTTTTCTGCGAGATGAGGTAGTAGCGTACAACTTGGTCTCCTTCTCCACTTTGTCTCAAATTACTTTTTACTTTTCCTAATTCCTCATCACTTTCAAATTCTCTTGACTCTCCAAAACTCTCTTCATAACTTTTGACATATTCTTTAAAACTACTTTTACCACTCGCTTCGTCCGCCATTTTTCTGGCAACTGAAAATTCGACCACGCTTGTCAATGGTTACCTCTGCCCGTCTGACTCCTCTGATTAGCTTTGCCGATTCTAAAAATAACATAGCTTGTAGAAATAGGGTTTGATAGACTTAGTAGTAAAATATATTTATGTATTTGAAGGTCAACAACCATAGATCACTTTTTCATGCTTTTTTTTTCGATACAGACTCCTATTTTGGTTAGCCTATGATTAAACTAACTACGCAATCAATCAATCATTTACTCGCTATTCTTGGAATAGCATTTAGTACATACTACTATTGCCACACAGATAACATAGATAACATTAGGCAACGCATGAAATTCTATCTTAAGAACCAATTTCAGTGTTCCTATAGATTAATCCATCATAGTCACGATGGTATGTTAAAGTACTGTGAAGCCATTTCAGTGTTCTGACATTCACGGTAGGCACATTGGTATTTTAATTTACTTGACCATAAAGCCATTTCAGTGCTATGACGTCCACGGTGTAAGCACGCTGGCATGTTAATTGATTTTGTACAAACTGTCTGATATTCACGCTAAGCACGTTGATTTATTTTCACAAAGTTATAATTGTTTTGTAAAGCCATTTCAGTGTTCTGACAGTCGTACAAAGCACGAAGGTATGTTGATTTATTTTTTTAGATTATAATTATTAAGTCTATTAACAAAGTCAATTAAGTGTTCTAACATTTACACCAAGCACGTTGGAATTTATTTGTAAAAAAAAAAAAAAAAAAAAATGCATTGAGGAATTATTGAATGTTCTGAAATTTACGATACAGGCACAACACTGTAAGCACTACCGTTATTTTTTAGTATCAATCCATTTTAGTACTCTGACATTGATGCAATGCACGTTGATATGTTGATTTATTTTTACAAATTATTAATTCTATTAACAAACCCAATTAAGTGTTCTGACGTACAAAGCACTTTGGTATTCTAATTTATTTCTATAAAGCAAGCCATTTGAGTGTTTTGGTATTTGAATTCATATGCTCGATGTTATGTTGAGATTTTCTTATTTTTTTATTTTTACAAATCTTGTTATCAAAGCCATTGATGCGTTCTGACATTCACGCCATAGGCACGTTGGTATGTTGATTTATTTTACAATTTTTTGTTAACAAAGCCATTTGAGTGTTCTGACATTCGCGCCATAGGCACGATGGTATGTTGCTTTATTTTACAAATTTCTATTAACAAAGCCACTCGAGTGTTCTGAAATTCACGCTATGGCCGGGATGTGTTATTTTCGTAGAAGTTTCGATGAGTTTGCGTTCGTATGTTTAATTTCGGAAGTAACTTTCTGATATACTGTAGATATTACTTATTTATATAGAGGGGGAAAACTGAATAAGTACGTGAAAAAAGCCACTTCAACGTTTCGTCGATCCACGGTTTTGTCCTGTGTAGATTTAATTAAATCTCGGCCTCGTGGGAGTCTAGATCTATTTTTCGAATTGTTTTTTGCTTATTGGATCTTTTGTCAAGCCCATTCATGAAAACAGAAGCAGTGACCAAATAACAAATCGATGAAGCCAAACAAAATTGAAAGCAACCTGCGAACTGTTTATACTTTTTTGTTATGACAAAACACCTTGATAACTTATTGTACACCACTCTAAGTAACGACCAACCAAAATTGAACTCGTCGCGAGGGGAGCTTTAGTTTTATCACTCTCCCTCGGAAATCTATGCGGAATTATTCAGTGGTTTAAGGTTTACTGCTTCAGATTAACTCATGTGTATAGCGTCTGAAGTCTTTAACCCTAAACAAGATAAAACACACGAAAAAGTAACCCAGAGATACTGAAAATTTTTTTTTGCTTCTGGAAATAAATTTGAAATGATACAAGCGGGAAATTATTAAAGTATTGTCGTACGAGGGAAGACACCGCGTGGTGGTTTAAAGCCGGTTTTGAAGGCTTGGTAAACTAATCATTTTTATTAAATTGGCGTGTGGCGAACTGTTTTTATTCAGTTGCAAGGCTGCTTAATTAAGCTAACGAAACCCGCAAAGACATTCCTTGGAATAAATAACCTCTTGTATGGAACCCTGAGGATTCGGGGTTGTCTGTGTTAGATGTATTTTCGTTTCACCCGCTGTGCACTTTAATGGGTTTTCCATAGAACAATCCTGAGTTGGGATAACATTTCAACCAATATCGTCTTCAATTTAACAGACATTTTTACCCCTTTCAAACGTATTACTAGATACAAATTCTTTCAAGTCAGCAGCCATCTTCCGACTGATTTTTAAAGGCCCCTGGAAACGAAAATTGCCTTAGCGCTGGCGTTGTACGCATGCGTAGATTTTAGCATTTTTGAAATTAATTAAACTCGAGGTAATGAGTTCTTAGAAAAATGACCAAATATTACAATTAATTTTCTAATTAGTCAATGCATAATAAGTTCAGAAGTATTGAATGATATATGAGACTTCGGGGATATTGACTTAACTCGCCTCGCTTATATACATTGTAGCTATGAAATGTTTTGAATGATTGAGAGTTTGCCAATTGTTTGATTTAGTCAGCCCGGACAGATGTTAAAAGGCATTTTTGTCTATGGCGCTAATTGCATTTTGTATTCGTCCAATCATTACCATCGAAAAAATCCTTGAGGCAATTCAGGGTTCAATCAATTGCGATGAAACGACAAAAGATATTACTCTGGCCGTATATGTTTGTACACATAATATATATGTACAGTATGTAGATGGTCATTAAAATCAATGTTGTGCGCGCGATCGATCTCCAGCCTGGACAGTCAAAGGCCAGGGCTTTGAGCTATTGTCTAATACCTTGCCTCCCCTACTGATCTATCTCACAGCGATGGATAAATCAATAGCCCTCAGAGAAAGGAATCTTTAATAGAAGTTGCCTTTTCGTGGCGGTGCCTTGATGACAAAGCCCGCGTTCAAGGGACCACAAGCAATCATTGCCGAATGTCATGTGATTTAATTAAGAGTTTAGAGAAAGTGTCTATCGGGTGCGATTATAAGACAAGGCAGAAAAAATGATTTAACGACGAAGTGATTACATGAGAGTGGCCAATCACGAGCCGTATTTGATGAAGAGTAATTGTAACATCACTTTGGACGTTGACACTTTATTGCTCTCTGCTCATTTAAGGTTTGCAGTTGATTTGATGTGGGACTGATTAAACTATATCCCCTGTCAAATGTTTTCAGTAAAACACACTGTTGGCCCAAGTTGTTTTAGCTAATTTATACACTGTTTGGCTTCTCAGGTCTGAGCACTGACCAGCGTCGCTGATCGGGAACTAACTTTACTCTCACAAACTTCCCGTGTATATGACACAGAAAATGGATGAGCAAATCACAAATACAGGTAAGCGAGCGGCCAGTAACAACACAACTAGGTAATTTTCTGCTTCTGTTCTCGCTCAAATTCAATCTGTTTATTTCGGGTTTTTTGTCAGTGAACTCTCACTTGTGTTTCTAAGAGCTGACTTTTATGTGTCAGTAATAGCAATTTGACCGTGAAATCCATTCAAAGGTGAAACGTAAACTTGCCTACCGCTGCCTTTGATTCGAATTCTCTCTCGAGTTGGTAACAATCTTCGAACGCTTAACCACGATTTTAGGTCACACATGTTTTGGCTCAAAAGGCGAAATAACCCTTGAGTGAAACCTCGGAAATTCTCGCGTGTTGAATGAAAAAATTCTTTCTTTTATCGCGAGTTTTACATATCTTCCGTTTCTGTCTGTTTACAGGTCGAGGGCAAGCAGCAAACATGAGAATATGTGCTGGATGTGGTGATAAAATTATAGACCGATATTTACTTCTGGCTTTGGACCAATATTGGCATATGAACTGCTTGAAATGTTCGTGTTGTGAGGCCCGTTTGGGCGAAATCGGGACGTCTTGCTACGCTAAAGGAGGGATGATTCTTTGTAAGACAGACTACGTAAGGTAAGTTGAATTTCCACTGTTTATGACGAAGCCCTGACACGTAGAATGAACTATAATTAGCTGTTTACAATAATGAGTAAACCTTCGAAATTCAACCACTTTCACTCACATGTTTCACTAAACACAAAACCGTGTTTTATTAATTTTTTTTGAAATTATTCCGTCTTAAAAATTTCATAAGACAATTTATTTGTTTAGCTATACCGATATCTTTCGCATTTTTCTTTTGAAATTCATTTTCATTCAATCTCGCGCGCAGTAAAATTAACGCTCAAATGTCAACACAAGGTCTTTGCAGGATCCACATGTCGCTTTGCAGTCAATATATTAGCGCAAGAACTTTTAATATCATTTGAAGGTCAATCAAAAGAAGCGTCCTAACGTCCTAAGCCTTTTTATTATCGGAAGAACAACGCCAAGAAATTAAATTAAAGAGGAAAAATCCTAAGAGGGAAAAACAAGAGTAAAAAGTGGGAATAAGTTGAAAATGGAAAGACGAGTCCTCTATAATAAATAAGGTTATTTTTTGGCGTCCCGCGTAAAAACAAAATTTTTTTCTCGGAAGAATTTTTCATTTTGGAAGAACTTGAATAAGACAGCGAACGTAAATTGGATTCCGAGTTTAAATTGGTCGGTCGATTGCCGTTTACTTTTTTTGCCTTTTAATCAGCATAGTTTTAATATCTGGCCTCGTTGAGTTTGTGCTGTTTAACATCGCTAGTGAATTGAACCTGACACTTTGAGTGATTGTGTGAAAAACAATTTAAAGCTAGTTCAAATATTAGCTTTTTGTGCTTTTATCTTTAATTACTTAGAAAATATTAAAGCTAGGGTTATCGGATAGGCTTTGATGGATCAAATTTCACTTTTAATAACATGAATTTTTATTTCTTTTTTCTTTTTTTGCTTTGGTTTTAGATTGTATGGCACTAGTGGAGCATGCGCAGTGTGTGCTAAGCTTATACCAGCCACAGAACTAGTGATGAAGGTCCTAGGAAAAGTATATCATCTGCATTGTTTTACGTGTACAACATGTCACAACCAGCTCGTGTCGGGCGATAGATTTCATGTTGTCAATGGAAGACTCTTCTGCGAAAACGACGACCCGAATCTCCTTAAACAACTGCACGCGGCCAAGCAAACGGTACGTCATTGCTCTTCAACTCTCTATCAATTGTCAAAGCCCCCATTTCATAATTCACGAAAAACATCAAGCTTATTTGGATTTAATATCAAGCGCCTTCGGCCTAAACCAATATCTAACCATCAACTATGACAGCGTTTTTTGTTCGTGTTTTGAGGGTTGAGATGGGTGCTTTGTCTTGGGAGCTGGACCAGTTGGTCTCATATTGTGGCCGTAGGCTTTCAAAAAACAACCACAGTAAACAAAAAATACAATTAATAACTTTTCATCGTTACAATGTAATTTCCTTGAACAGTGGTTATATTCTATCGATACCTGTCCGCCAAGAAGATATGAAAAAGAAAAGTTCTACCCCAAGCGGGTGGCAGAAAATCGAACTGAAAAACAAATTGTTACTTGATTTAAAACGACTTATTGCGAAGTCAAATTAATGAAGTCCACAATTTTGCTGCCAATCTAATCCATTTTTAACCAAATTGACCCAAGCATTAATGAATTTGGGAGATTTATTATGAGATATCGTGTGCGGTTTTTCTTAATTACGGACCACTTCCAGCTAATATATATAGTCCGCGAGCGCTCATGTGTCACTCAACGCAGAGGAAGTAATTTAGGAGAAATCTCGATTCCACTTCTCCAAAAAGCTAAGGAGCTATTCGTTCGAGGCCTGGCAATACATTAAGAGCAATAAGACAAGATTATTCGCTGCATAAACAGAAGATATTAAGTAAAGTTGACAGCCAATTTTGGCATTCAATAGTAAAGTTTACTCAAGGAACGGATCATTGCGGAAGACATTCGTAGCAATAATACATCATTAACACTCTCGTCCGTGTTCCGCTTGATTGAAGTTTACTTTAAGCCCGACAATGGAGCTTTTTTTTCTCTTTGTGTCATTTCTTGATCCACTTTTAGTTATTTTTTATCCTGCTCTCGCAAACTACAGTTGATGAAATGAACGGGTTATTATTTTGTAAGTCCAAATCACATTCAATTCCATTAACGACGAATAACTATTTTCGGAAAAATTAAAGGGTCCACTAATGAACAGTTTTAATTTACCATTTTTTATATTGTATGATTCGATAAATCTTGCTTTTTGGGGGGTTAATTGATGTGTCTCGACAGAATTAGTTTTTTATTAATATATTTCTTAATTATACTTCATCCTCAGTTTTAAGCCCGAGGTTTTTATACTCGGTCTTTATATCAGATTTTATTCTCGATCACGAATTTCTTGAAGAAAAATTACTAGTCATTATTATTTCCGGTTTTTCTTACTACTTTATCAATGAACGTAGTATCAGTAAACCTTATGTGGCCAGGCTATCGGCCTGGCGAACCGAAACAAAATATTTCTAGAGCGCAAACTATCTTACTAACCAATAACTTAGACTGATAGACATATCTAAGCTTTTTACCTATCTACCCACCTACCTACCTACCTACCCACCTACCTACCCACCTACCTCCCTACCTACCTACCTACCTAGCTCCCTAGCTCCCTCCCTACCTACTTACCTCCCTACCCATCTATCTACCTACCTACCCACCTACCTACCTACCTACCTCCATTCCTCCCTACCTCCTTACTTCCCTACCTCCCTCCCTACCACCTTACCCACCCACCTACCCATCTATCTACCTTACCTTCCTTACCTACCTACCTACCTACCACCTACCTTACTACCTATTACTTTACCTGCGTATCACCTTTATACTTCCTCTTCTACTTATCCATTTACCTACCCTACCAACCCATCTATCATCCTACCCATCTACCTACCTACCAACCTACTTACCTATATACCCATCTACCTGCCTATATATAGCTACCTACCTATCTTTCTTCACTCACACACCCATCCCACCCCACTGCCTACCTCCTACTTACAAGTTCGTAAACCCCTTTTATCACCCACCCATCCTAAAGTTATCAAGATTCCATCTAATAACAAGCACACATGCAAAACTTGACAACTCCCTCGTACATTTCTCCTAGATCTAGTGTATTCTGATATAGATTTCACTGCAAGGAATTTTAATGGTGGAGACACGACTCAACGTAACGGAACATAAATTTGTTAATCTCAGAGGCTTTTCGTGTATAGTTTTGGTGCCTTGGAAATCTGAAATAGACTTTCGACTTTCCTGCGTGCAGAGATACCGAAGAAAAATACACTCTTCTAGCAGGAAAAATGTTAATTTGGCCGTAATTTATTTTCAGAACTTTAGAAATTTTTCTTCATGAAACATTGATCTTTTTACTTCAAGCTGAATACACAAATCCTTGCACTAACGCCAAACCATTCTCGACGATCTTAACGAACCCTTCGCAGAAAATAATAATTACTTTACAATACTCAGGCAATCGTTCTCACTTTTCGTTTTGTAATTTTACCGACCGTTGCCCTGACCGTTGGTCAATAATTTTGGTATTTTAATTAATGGCAATTTTCGTGAAAATATTTCTTTTCAAATTACTATAACGTTAAAACCTTTATTCGCGGGCTTTTACTTCCTTTCTAACGGCTAAAAATCCATTTCATTTGGGGCCTAAATGGATTTGCTCGCTTTATGGAAACAGCTATATAAAGATTTTAAGTGGGGCTTATTTTTGAAAGCGTTGCCAAATCCCTTTTAGCGGGGATATAATTCGTATTTACCATGTTGTTTGACGAATTTAAGTGTTTCAGTTACCATTAGGCATTCTTTGATCTTAGTGCTAATGTTCTCTCGTTGTTCCCTTTTAGGTTTGCTGATAAAAGGAGTTCTAGACAGATTTATTCTTAAAGCAAACGAAGGCCGTTCTATTCCCCACGTCAGCACAGAACGGAGGTGTTCTAGATTCTAGTGGATTCGTTTCTACTCCTTCTAGTCACAACTTAAATCTTTCATGTCAAGTCCGCTTCAAACACTGACGCCTTTAGCATGCGTTAGAATCACAGAACACATGCTATATTTTTAAATTCATAGCAGAAATATTTCAAAGAAACAAAACAAAATCCAGATTAAATATATAATGTGTTAAGTGCTTAATGCCGAGAGAATGGAACAGCGCTGTGTCTGGTTGTGAGATGCTATGAAAAGATTAATGCGATATACTGTTTGGTCATAATGCTTCATAAAAGATGGTATAGCTGTTGTGGACAGAGATAGATTGATTGATTGATAAAACTTGGACTATTGATGGCTTGAAATGTGGCCGTGAGTGGTCAGTAGTAAGTCAGCTCTCAAACGCTTTACACATATGGCTAAATCAATGCTAATCCTATCAACCACCATCTTCGTGTGGAGAATCACTAATTATTATTTAAAAACGAGCCTTGAATCGAGGACACACGAATAATATTCCAGTTCAAATCTCCTCTTTTTAACGTTCAAAAATTCCTCCAAAATTTACCTCGAAGCAAAGACTCACGATTAGCTTATGGTTGATATTGAAAAAAAAAGTTGAATAATGGTGCAATATCACTTGAATTTGATTTACGATCACGTAAATTGACTTGCTCATCCAGAAATGCCCCCCTAAAACCCCTAAATCGTTTAGTATTGTTCAACAAGGAAGTTATAAAATCATATCACAGACGTACCAACCGCTCTAATGGGTTGCAAAAGAACCATTAGTGAGTCATAAAATAATTGTAAGAGCTATTTTCTTGAGTGTTCTCTACACTGCTTTCTCTCGGTCTCTAGACGCTAAGCGCTTAAAAGGTTTAATTAGATTTTCTATGCACCACAGAAAAGACATAAATCCGTTTTGGTCTTAGTTTTGTCATTCTTAAAAGTCCTAATTAACTTGGATCAGCTCGTTGACAGCTTTTGACCATTTGGATCCATTAGTAAGATAAGTAAATAGGTAAAAACCAGTTCTAATCAAGCATGAAGACTTAACTCTAGTTTTAGAGTTCGGCTATGTAGTCAACAAAGAATAAATAGATTGATAGAAATATTTCTTGTATATAAAAATCAATGAATAAATTCAAAGTAAATGTACAGTCAGTTATAAAAGTAAAAAATTGTACGAATTTTGCTTTGTTATTCTTGCTGTGGTAGTCTTAATGATAAATGTTGTTTGGTTTCCTTTGAACCAAAACAAAACAAAAACTCCTCGTATAACTGTTTTCTGAAGTAAAAGTAATTAGAATTATGTACGAGGGTGACTGCAAATTGACGATAAAAAAAGTTTGTCGCGAACGGTTTTCGACAAAGAATATACCGATTTCAAATTGTTTATTCAGTTGCAAAATGTCTTTAAGCAGAAAAAAAGACCACTTTGAAAATGATATCTATAGCACTGATTAGAATACTAATGTTAACGGAATCAAAACGATTTTGAAGTGTGAATTTTGAACTCCAAAACTCCAGTAACAAATCAGTTCTCGGCCTTCTCTGAATTTTATTCCAAAGCCCCGAGCAGAAAAAGCTACATTCACTCTATGTGCTACCCAGAGGCTTAATACTATGAATCTTTGAAATTCTCTCTAGGGAGCTGTACCGTTGGCATCTTTGCAAGAACATTTCCGGTACAAAAGTGCGAATAGTTTATCTTAATAATTACGAAAACGTTTGGCTCTGAATATAATTCCATAAGTTAGAAGAAAAGAGCATAAAAGAAGAAAGAACGTAAAAAGAATTGAAGAATTGTCGTAGGCGAGTTGTAGGCTTGATTTACACGCTACGACTCGAGTCGTAGGATGGCGCGAGCGTGTTGTATACGATAGTTGTAGGCGAAAATCGTACCGTCTAAACCGGCCTTTAGTCATCAAGAGAATCATTCTCAACCCGCCTTGATGTGTTTTCCCAGATTTTTTGGCAACGATTTCAATCAGGTTTTAATTGCTTCTTGGACCCTCACTGGGGCAAGTGTACTGGAATGACCTACTGCTGTTCTTTTATCGATATTAACTATCTAATTACCTCATTCAAACTACGATTTAAACATTATTACTCCAAAGCAATTAGAATGCCAACCAGTTTGTTTACATCTAGGGAAACCACGAACTTGAACAATCGTTCGAAAAAAATCATTAAAATGAATCTCAGTTGAAAACACCAGCCGTGAAGGCGAGAGGTAATAGCCACTAAATGGAGAAAACAAAATAATTTTATCGAAACAATCTCTGAAATAATCAAAGTCAAAATCAAATTGGAATTTCAACATTAGGTAGTAAAAAATTTGAAAATTGGTGCATTAGAAAGATTTTTTTCTCTCCATCAAGGAACGAGTTCGTTTTTGGACCTCTGTTCTTTATAGTTTTTCTAGATTCTTTAGCCGACAATTCATCATTTCTTCTATAAACAGCATAGCATAGTTGAATTTTGAACGACCAAAAAGTATGCAATAATGCTATTTTTGGTTCGTTTCTAATGTCCTATGAGAAGCCAAAAAATATGCATGTTTGAAACGGAAGGAATAGCGACTTTAGTTTTAAATTGATATGTGTTATTCGACTTTAGCTTTAACAATATAATATTACTAGTCTTACTGACTTCATTCATCGGGAAAAGCCATATATAGTTAGGAAGCCAATTAGGTGTTGTTGAAAGAATGCTGAAGTAAGCAGTTCTGGACACTAAGCATTTCATCAAGGATAATGGTAAAATATTAGTTTTATTACTTTTGAAATCGAAAACCGCGGGAAAAGAAGAAAGAAGAGCAGAAGGGAGGAAAAGGAAAAGAAAAAGGAAAAGGAGAAGGAGAAGGAGAAGGAGAAGGAGAAGAACAAGAAGAACAAGAACAAGAACAAGAAGAAGGAAAAGAAGAAGGGGAAGGACAAGGAACAAAGTCAAAACAAAGAAAAACAAGAGGTGAAAAAGATTGGGATAGAAAATGGAAAGACAGAAAGAAAAAATAAAGAAAGGATTAAATCGATGCTGATTGACAACCTTTCATGTGTTTGTTTTCCATATATTCTGCTTTAACGATTTCCCATGATATTTTCATGTTTACTTGAGCCGGATTACAGTCACATTAGAAACGTCCTCCAAGACCCACTTATTCAGTATTCCCTATAAGTGTTTTTCAATTTTACCATTTATTTTGATAACTTAATATCTTAATGTCATCAAAATTTAATATCTCTCTCTTTGAAGTTCTCATATTAATGTGATCCTATTGCCTTTAATCGTTGATTCACAAATAGTTCCTGATTAATTCACTTAAATTCTAATTCGATATTATTACCAACTCGATGGTCCTCGCGAAACAGCACTGAGTTTTGATTATACTCATTCTTCATTTTTTTCAAAAATCTGTGAAATCTTTATAATTTTATTCGTACTAAAACTGAAACAACAGCAATTAACAATGTAAAAATAAAATATAAGTCGCCTTATTAATCTTTTAATCGTTCTTATCTTAAAAGAAAAAACAATCCATTAAAATCCATTTATTGATTTTTTTTGCTCTTGGTGAAAATTGAAAGCCCAATCTTATTTAGTCGATAAAGCTAGAGCGAATATTTTAAGAAATAGTGGAATTTTTTTTTCGATTGGTAGAAAATTTAAACGATCGATTACACGCATATATATCAATCGTTCAGAAGCTGATTTTTTGTTTTGTTTTGTTTTGTTTGTTTGTTTTTTGTTTTTCTCGGTTCTTCGTGCTTTTCTTTTCTTTCTATCATTTTTGCTACTTTTTTCTTTCTTCCTTTCTCTTCTTCCTTTCTTCCTTTCTTTCTCTCTCTCTCTCTCTATCTCTCTCTCTCTCTCACTTTCTTTCCAATCAGGTCATGTATCAAAGAGAATCATACATATTATATGATATCACAGTTTCAATTCACTTTGCCAGTAATACTAGTACGTATTGTATTCATTCAAACTGGTCCTTCAGCTGAATTCACAACCGTCTCAGCTGATACCACGAATCTGAATAAAAATCCCGAAGGAGCAAACAACAGAACAAGATGTCATTCAGGTTCACAAGTAAACTCTACGAAACAGTTGCAACAACTTTAGCATTAAAGTTAACTTGAAGCTAAACAAAACAACATTGAATTTGGTTTTAACGGTACGTGTTTATTTAGAAGGGGCTTGCGAAATTTGACTTTTCAGCTAAAAAAATAAATGCATTTTAGAAAACTACGATAAAACTCTTTCTCTTAAATTTTTTTCTTTCGAAACAACACTTCACTCAGCTTCTAGGAATTATGTTTTTCTGTTAAGCTAAAAAGCCATTTTTGTTTTTTTGATGGATAATTCCGAGAACAGACAGAAACTACAAAGAAAGTAAAGACTTAAAATAAAAAGTACAAAAAATAATCAAAAAAACCCTCTGGCAATTAAAATAAAAATGGTATCATCTTAAATCTTAGAATAAAATATACAAAAGTTAAAATTTATTGTGCATAAAATAACATCTTTTTTTAGCCATTCTCAATTCAGTCACTATTTTTTTCGATACCCAAGGAAAAAATCTTTTAGTTCCAAAAAATTAAAAAAACTGCAATTCAGAATGATACTATACTATCTTATGACCATTGCGAATTCAATGACAATTGAAAATCAGTATCAAAAGACATTCACGCTTTGCTAATAACAGCCATTAGTCTAGTCTACAGACGAGTAGTGGTAATCAGAAAAAATGTGACAGCTTTTAAAATAATACATTTTTTTGGTTTTCGGCGAAAATCAAATACACGGAATTAAATGTACTTTGAAAATTGGATGCTTGCTATAAAAAAAAGATAATCAATCAAGAATTTAAAGTTTAACATGCTAGTAAGGTCGATAGTATAGCAGTCTTAAAGGAATGATTTCAGAGTGTTAAGAAACTTCAGTTTTTTTTAAAGTTGTCAGTCTTTCAAAGTTAAAAACGCAGAAGGTAGGGGGTAAATGGTTGACCTATTTGCTTCAATAGCACTTATCTGGACCATTAGAAAGTCCACTTCACAAGCTTTTTAGAAAGATTTTAAGTTTTTATCTGGCGAGCCATTTCAGTGAGCTTTCAGAGCAATGTGTAATCCATTTGAGACTGTGTGGTTATCTAACGTTATTATTACAGAACTATCGAGATAATGCGGAAATGTTTCAAGAAAAACAAAAACACTTAGGAACTGGAGTTCACTTTGAAAGGGAAATAGAATTTCATTAAGCGTTTGGGATAGCCTAAGGGGTCGGTAAAAGGATCGAGCTAAAAATGACATCACTTACGTGATGGTTGTCACTCTTGTAGTATTTGTTACTAGTATTGTGTGACTCTCTTTTTGCAAAAAACTTAGAACGAAATACGTGATACGGGATATTTCAGTCTAAATCTATCGGTTACGGGATATTTGAGCTAAAAATTGAGGGATACAGAATGCCGGGTTAGCGAAAGGAATTATAGGGATGCTGAAAATGAAGATACGGGATTTTTGAGGGAAAATATCGGGATACTGGATGTCCAGCCTCCCTCTTCTTCCACTCCCTAATACAGCCTTAAAATAAAAAACTTATAAGCGACAAAAAAAGGGAAGGTGAATCAAACTAAGACTCGTTCCAAATGTTAAAGATTATATTTTCTCGGACGACAGGTCGATATGGGTTCTTAACTACGGCGCATGCGCAATGAGCCTCATAAATCACTAACCACGCATAAGATCAATAATCCACTTAACTTACTCATAACAGTTTTATATTTCTTATTAAGAATGTCACAATCTATGACTAATTCTATGGGAATATTTTACTGACATGACCAGACCTGGCAATCATAGAGTTATTGACTCTCTCAAGGTCTCAAGCCACACACATAGCGACTGTCGTCCAGCGCGCGACTTGCTAAAAAAAAACCTAAGTAACCGAGAGAAAAAAGAGGAAAAAATATTTTGAAAAAGTTTTAAAATCAAATTATTTTACTTAATGTTTGTCACTTGAAATTGGAATAGAGATTAAATGTCGAGTCGAAGGATCATGGAAGCTTGGTTCCGAAGAGTTTGTCGTCTGTATTTTGTTGACATTTGGTTCGAGGAGACGCCATGCTTCTTAGTTTAATGGCTATTATCCTGTAGACTAACGCATTTTAGCGCTAGATAAAATGTGTCCATTTAGACAATGACTTTACATTTGACTGTCGGGGCTTTATGCTCTTGAGAAATGGTTAAAAATTGTTAAAAAGTTGAAAATTAAATCCGCAATTTCTCAGAATATGAACTTAGGAAGTTTTTGAAGCAGATGAAAGGAACTTGCGAGTTACAAAATTGGCGTCATGTTTCGATCATCCTCTAAAAATCCAATCTATAGATAGTTAGCTAGTCAAATTTATTGCTGTGTAGAGTAACCGGTGCCAAAGCTTTCACAACTAAATTGCCCTTCAAGGGTTTTGGCTTCGGCATCTTTGATTAACAGGCTTTTAACGTTCATGTTAAAAAGATATATTAATGAAAGTGCTTGTTAGATCATTTTTCTTAAAGTGTCTTACCCCTGGCTCGATGCAGCCCGACTGAGCCGCATTAAAAGGTTCACACACACAATAAACTCCTTAATGATAGTCTTTGTGATGTAAGAGTTAAACGATAAATGTTCACTCAGCTAATGCACCATCTATCAGCATTTTCAATTACCAGATAAAACCCACTTACTAAAATGGATTGATTGCGATGAAAAATTGTGTCAATAGCCTTATATTATTAACAGTTCTAGAACAACTGTAGATGAAAATTTATTACCCCTCAACATTTGATGGCAATAAATTGGACAGAAAATATATATCTGTTGAATTTAGGGGTCTTTTTAGAGGGCTCGCATGCCAAAAAACGTACTAATAAGACAAAACAAAGCGTTTGATGGCAGTAAGAGAAATCTCATTTGTGCGATATAGAGATATAATATGTGAAAGGAAAAACAGGTCATTCGGTTAATGGTGCATTAAGCTAAAAGTATATCAACAGTTGTTTTGAGTTGAAATAGCACTTAACTCTCGTTGTGACAGCCATCATGCTAGAATCATCCCGAGCGGGGGAGGGCACGATCTATTTTTGTCACTAGCTCAGTGAAAAATACGCCCTCTAAAAAAACTTTAATTAGGGAGGAATAATCACCCAACTTTAATTTAGAAATTTCTTTATGTTTCTTTTTCAATGGTTTTCACGTGTTTTTGTTTTTGTTTTTTTTTTCAAAGTAAAAAGTGTCTGCGAAAGTTTATTGAAATGGGTGAAAATTTGTTGGATATTTGTCTCTAAAACTTCTTCAAACATACTCGGTAAACGATTTCTGTGAAATATCTATTTAATTCCCTCTAACTCTCTTACTCTCTGCAACGAGAAAAAAATATTCGTCTATTCGAGTACATAACTGACAATAGGCAAGAAAAAAGAAAAGTCATATTTGTATGAGTGTACATATATAATTCTTTATTCTTTTCGTTTTTTTTTTTTTTTCTATATATATATATTCTTTGAACGAACCCAATAATAACCTTTGAGTTTTTGGCCAAAACGTTGTTGATTTATTTATATTTTTAGCCCTTTCAGCTTATACAATAAGCCATCTAATTTTCTTCGGTTAAAGGCAAAAAAGGGTTGGTATCGTCTTTCAAAACCCATCATTTCATGAGTAATTGCAAACCAAGAGATTACAGGATTTCAAAACCTTTGAAAACCCTTTTACGTAAGCTTTACTCACAAAATAAGCAAGTTATATCGAATTACTCAGCTTAAAAGGCTTTTTCTTTCTCGTAAAATTACAGATAAATAGCTTTGAAGAGATGTATTATGATTTATTTGCGAACTCTATGCCTGGGCTTCCTGTGGAATAATCTCGGCACAGGAAGCCCGTGACGTGATTTACAGTAAGGCGGTATTTGTCACAGTGCGCAGTGGTTTTAATGTCTTCGAACATAATCATTCCAAAAAAGATTTGAAATTTCCCATGGTCGTCTGCATCGTATGGCTAATGCATTATGGGATATTCTGGTGTGCACGCATGCATGACGTCATTGTGACGTCATTGACGCTTTGGTATACTAGACTTGATCGAACTAGACTAATATCGAATTTAGATCGAATTTTTTCGTTGCAAAAACTTAGGCATATACACGTCTATATAACTGAAATTAAAAGGCCACTGGTCGAATAAAATTACGTGGCTGGGATCCCTGTGTATAGATGTTGATAAAAAAGTGCCGATGTGGAATTCCAATAATATTACATATTATTTCTAGTTTACAAAAACTTACAGATCAAACGTCTCTCATTGGTTATTGTATGACACATGTTCCTTTCTTGTTAACGTCAGGCTTACTCCTTGATCTCCTAAGGGTTTTCAGTGAGGTAGCCTGGTACAAGATTATGTAGGAATATTGTAAACATAGTTCATAAACTATGGTTTAAATTTGGGTAGGTTTGGATGGTGTGTGGGTTTGATCCTTTTCCCGCTACTGATCACGTGGGTAGACTAAGTTGTTTTTGTTGTGCACGGATGCTGGGGTCATAGGTTTTATCCCTTTCCCCGCTACTGATCACGTGAGTAGACTGAGTTGTTTTTGGTGTGCACGGATGCTGGGGTCATAGGTTTGATCCCTTTACCCGCAACTGATCACGTGGGTCGACTGAGTTGTTTTTGGTGTGCATGGATGCTGGGGCCATGGGTTGGATCCCTTGACCCGCCACTGATCACATGTGAGTAGACTGAGTTGGTTTTTGGTGTGCACGGATGCTGGGTCCATGGGTTTGACCCCTTGACCCGTCACTGATCACATGTGAGTAGACTGAGTTATTTTTGGTGTGCACAGATGGTGCGTTCAGGACTTTGATCCCTGGACACGACATCAACAAGTAGAATCAACTACTTCGACGATACGGCGGCCATCTTGCCAGGGGGCAAAACATAACAAAGATGACAGAAAATATATAAAGTTTCGTGTGTTTGTCTTTCTCTTATGGGTAAAGGTGACCGATTTGTCTTAATTCATCTTGTGTTGTATTCTATAGTGGTGACCTGTTAATATCAATCGACGTCATTACTATAGCAAAGCTTTATTCACCCCCTGGACGCCCCCTAACGCCTTGGGATCCAAGATGGCCGCCTTATCGTTAAAGTAGTTCATTGCTTGCTGGTTTCAATTCTACACTGGTTCGAGGGTGTTTCTCCCCACGAGTTTCAGCTAAACTTTTCTTTCTCTTATGAACAGAGTTTAAATCGATTTTGATATCAAGTTTCTGTCGTACTTCCTAAACTTATTTGAATCTATGCCCTTACCTTTGTAAGATTAGGTAACGAGGTCGCAGTTGTAAGACGCTGTATTCTCTGCTTTCTTATTTTCGCTTTCATATTTTTACGGGTTTTCTAATGCAGATAAATAGTATTGTAATTAGAATCACGCACACACAGTTCAACTCTTGTAGCTATCCCGACACAAAGTAGGGTTTAGTCAGTGCGCACGAGTGTGGTGTTATTGTACACATAGTTCAACTCTTGTAGCTATCCCGACACAAAGCATGGCTCACAGTGCGCGCGGGTTTATTATTTTTCAGCATACCTTATCAGTTGACTTAAGCAACAGCTTTACGATATCTTTGTGACGGCAGCGATAGGCGATTTCCACGGCCGACTCACCATCCTTAATGAACGCAAAATGATAACTATTGTCATGATTACGATACCCAGAGCTCTAATTCTAGTTATAATTAAGGACGTTCGGGTTTCTAAATCTTACTAGTTTTAAGAGAATTTTCAAGAGAGCAAATAACAAGATTGTGGCCGCCATGTTGGGAGACAACGAAAGGAACCATACAAAGATCATTTGTCAAATTTGAAATTTGAAATTTGTCAATCCAACATGGCGTTTGTGACGTCACATGAAAACGAGCAATGATACCTTATTTAGAATCGAATCTTCGGCACCAAATTGCAGCAATACCTCTACCACCTTGGTTTTGCCTCGCAGGGAGGCGTATTGCAGTGGAGTTCTACCCTCCTTGAGACAGAAAATACAAGATAATAGGCCATTTTAGCTTGGGCATAATTTTACCCATTTCAGACCAAAACGTGTCATTCTTTGTATACATATTCATGTGTCTTCTCATGCTTAACCGTTAAACAAAGAAATGCTACTCTAGGGAATAACACGTGGTCCGAAATGAGACAAAATTATGCCCAAGCTAAAAAGATGAAAATCTAGTTAAAAAGCACTGAGGTCATGGAACGATCTCCCAGTAGACAGAAACAAGCGGGACACCGATTTTTGCATCATAGTGATCATGATGATGATGATGGACGAAAATGACGCCAATAATAATACAAGGGGTGGCTTGGAATCATTCGCAAAAGGTCTGGCAAGTTACTGACTTTGCGCAAGTCTACACTAACGAGCAAATCAAGTTTACTTTTTCTGAATTGCTGGGTTTCAATCTGCTGATGAAAGTCTTTGAGTCTTAACATCTGCTCCAAATGGTGATGAAACAATGACCAACATGTGCTGTCAATCAGAAAGAATTCTATCGGAAAACTTGCGATTCTGCTGATGAACATATCTGCAGAAGTTAGTAATAATTACCTCATCGACGCAGTTCATTTCAGCCTCGTTGGAGAGAAGAGCATTGATAACTTGGTGTTTCCCGCTCCATGCTGCTTCATGAAGGGCCGACTTGCCGTACTGAAAGAAATGTACAAATTGTTGTTTTGTTTTAACGATTGCCTTAAACACGACAAGGTAATATAGGCTCTTCAACAATAAAGGCACGATTACACGGAGAAAATTTTCTCTGCAACTTGTCTCGCAACAGCGTTGCGACACAAGTTTAAAGAGTGTTTACACGGTGCAATGGAGACAGTGTTATAACACAAGTTGCATGGAGCATTGCAGCGGGTATCCTACAGCGTAATTTTAAGAAAATGTTGCGAGAAAAGTTGCTGCAATTGTTGCAAAAGCTAGAATTCGTTTCTACTTTTGGCAACGATTGCGTCTTCCGCTTTGCACCGAATAAAACACTCTGGCAACTTGTGTTGCAACGCTGTTGCCAGACATGTTGCAGAGAAAATCGCAGAAAAGCGCAGTGGTAGTTAAAGTTTCCCTTTTTTAAGTTTCCCTTACCTTGTCTTGAATATTCATGTTCGCCCCGTGATCGATGAGGACATGGATCACTTCAAGATGACCTTCTCTACTGGCGACCATTAATGCCGTGTGACCAAACTAATGATAAAAAGGTAGCGTTAAATAGACATTTGATAGAGTGTTTTGTAATCACTTCCAAGAAAGTGAAGTATAAAAGACACGGTCGCCAAGTTGGTTAAAATATCAAAAGAAACCAAGACCAAATCTTTTGTTCAAGTCAACCAACATGGTGGCTATGACGTCACATACACAAGGACAAAAGACACGGCCACCATGTTGGTTGACATGATAAGGATCACCAAGGCCAAATCATTTGTTCAAGTCATCCAACATGGCGGCTATGACGTCACACGCACATGGACAAAAGACAGGGCGGCCATTTTGGTTGATATAACACTACCTCATTTTTGTAGTCAACGTCGACGTCTTCTTCGAGCAAGTTTCGTACTTCTTCTTCGGCGCCCATTTTCGCGGCAATGAGGAACTCCTTGGACTTTTTGAGCTGAAACGAAAAGGAAGGAACAGAAATCGCACCTTGAGTTCACTTATACGACGTCGCAGAAAATGGATCGTAGAAACGGGAAATGCTTTCGCGACAACCACCTGGTCACAAGCTCATGATGAAAGACCCCTTTACACTAAATCCCTATCTGTCGGAATACAACAATCTAAAATATTCACATCAACTGAAAAGAAATATTTCAATCCTCAATGAATTTCTTCTATTTTGACGCCAGATTGGGAATTAGTATTAGAAGTACAGTCTTATACGTATTAATTTCAAAAGAATAATACCAGTATCTCCCATTGTTTCTCTTCGGCTGACCGGATACTTTCTTGTAACTCCTCTCTGCTTAGTAATGCCTCTTTCTAAAAGAATAATAAAAATACGTTACTATGACAATGATACGTTACTATGACAAAAATGACCTTTAGAGCGTGGAAACGAGTATGGTGACGACATTGCGGGGTGGGGTGGGGTTAATATGAATGCTCTTTATTACCACCATCCATTTAACCCTCCACGTGGATTCACAAGTGACGATACCATCTTGGTGTGTTGGTAGAAATTTTAAATGCATTTGCGCAATACCTTGGAAGGCTAGATGATCTAGTTACGCACAATGATTAGTAATATAACCTACGGTTACTCCTTCTGCAAAACCTAACAAGCTAAATTCTAGTTGAATCTGGTGAGTTAGCCATGCCCTGACTTAGATCAGCCCAGAGGTTGTTTCAAGGTTCAATCTGTGAGTTAGCCATGCCCTGACTTAGATCAGCCCAGAGGNATCTGTGAGTTAGCCATGCCCTGACTTAGATCAGCCCAGAGGTTGTTTCAGGGTTCAATCTGTGAGTGAGCCATGCTCTGACTTCGATCAGCCCAAGTTTTAGGTCATTCCAGGGTGTCGATAAAATTTGAAGCTTACAGAATCCTGTTAGAGTCAATAGTGAGTCTCTCTTTTTTCTCTTTTGTACCACTTTACTATTGTTATTAACCCTATGAGAGGCAAAGGGAGCCCCAACACGGGTTTCACATACATTACCTCTTTATAAATGGAGGTGACACTCTGTGAAGATAACAGCGGACTTTTGGCTTTCATGCGCTTAGAGTCTGCAAAAAGAAAAAAATACAGAATACGCATCAGTCGCGGTTGTATCTAGACACCCCTAGAAACAAAATTAGATACATTAAGGCTCGGTGCATTGTGGTCTAGCTTGGGTACCAACAACACCATATAAGGCACAGTGATCGAAAGATGTTAGTAACCAAGCTAGACCACAATGCACTATGTTTATTATCTTAGAAATAGCCAACCAATTTTAGTGATCACGGTAAGCTCTTTTACCGTACCTCCAACATGGCCACCATGCGGCTATCCTTCGATGGGCATGGTAACATTTAAAATACCAATAAGTAATAAACCTTTTTCGAGTTCCAAACTACCGCTGTGTTTCTTGATTACAGACTCATTTGCTCAGGCTAAGCCTCAAATCAGTGTCTAATCACTCGCAAATACCAACGGTAAGTAAAGAATGCACAAGTTCAAAAATACGAACACTTTGAGACTTGACGGACCTTGACTGGAACACGTGAATATTCTTCAGAAAATCGAGGCTTAGCCTGAGCAAATGAGTCTGTAATCAAGGAACACAGCGGTAATTTGGAAATCGAAAAGGATCTATTAATAAGTAATCGACCAACACTCACCAAGACTGACAGAACTGAGGGACAAGTACGATTTTCTGATCATCGCCTCTTGATAGTCAGGTGGAGAGCAGTACTGTGGTGCAGCCTTAAACCTCACACTATTCTTATGTATATCAACGAAAACGTTGTCTTCCAGAACAGCCTCACTTTCGTACTTGGACATGTTCGTGCGATAGTCGCTATGGTTACCGTTGTTGCTTCGTCTAGAGTCGCTCCATCGGGGTTGAGGCGTACTCAACATGTCGTCATGCTGCTTGGCATGTAGGCTTGGCATCGAGCGGCTTATTTTGTCTGATCTGAGGACAACAGACTGGTCAGCGGTAAAGAATCCGCTGGACGAGCTGCTTGGCGTGGACTGGCGCACAGCTGCTTGTCCATTTCTTTCTTCTAACGACAGGCGTGACGTCACAGGGGATGGTTCGGGTTCTGGTTCAGCCTCCATGTAACTTTCATGACTAGTCCAGTCGTTTCCATAGTAACTAGGTCGTTGATCCTCGTCACATCTATGGTTACTAAACGACATATCTGCATGGTTGCTAGCGACTTGTTCGTTTCCATAGTAATGAAAACTATCTTCATAGTAACTAAGTCTTTGATTATGATCATCATGATAACCTGTATGGTTGCTAGGGCATTCTCCGTCACTATAGCGACCAACACTATATCCTTGGTAACTCAGTCCTCGTCTATCTTCAAGTTTATCCGGTATACGATAGCTCGTAAAGTTGCTTTGGACTTGTTCATTTCTATGGTAACCAACGTCATCACCATGGGAGCTTGATCCCTGCTCATCCCCCTGCCAGTAACCTACTGGTCTCAAATCATTTCCTTGAAGGTGTTTTTTAAGTAGATTTGGTTTCCTTTCTTGAACGTCTCGTTGCGCGTCTGAAGAACTCAGAGGCGATCTACCATAAGCATGTTCGAGCTGGTTTTGTGGGTTTCTGTCATAGCTAATCTCAGTCGTCAGCCTCGGTTGGTACCAGAGAGAAGGATGTTCATCAGTTTCTTGCTCATTCTGGCTGACATTTCTGCTCCAGTAGAGTAACTCTCTTTCATGGTCGCTGTCAAACAGCGTTGGCTTTTCAAAAGAGAACTCTGTTTTCCGTGAAAAAAGAATGTCTTCTTGATCGCTCCTCGGTGACTCTCGCGTTAAGCTTTCCCTTGGTGCACCATTATCCAGGTCGCTGTTAGGACGAAGAACATCTATCTCTGATCTTTGTGAATATTTAATTCCTTCTTCATAGCTTTTGGGAGTCTCTCGCGCCAAATTGTACTCTCTTGCAGGATAAATGGCATCTCCATAATGACCACTGTTAGATCCAGGACCATCATTCGTAGGGAAGGGACTCGAAGCATCCGGTGGCTCGAATTGGTCAGAATCATTTGACTCTACCGACCGTGCCTCACGATTCTTTGAGTACACTTTCTTGGGAGAGGAATTCTTATCCACAAAGAAGAACGCTCCATACGAAAGCTTTTCTGATTCCTCCGATGCTGCACTCGTTGAGTCTAGCTTAGGAGATGCGCTTATATATCCATAATTGGCACGCACCAGTTTAGGGCCAGTATTTGTATTAACGCCTTCACGATAAGTGCGCACTGAACTTACGCTGTAGTTGCCTTGACTACGGGAATTCATATTTGAAGAATCATCTTCATTATAAGGGCGCACTGAACTAACACTGTGACTGCCTTCACTTCGGGAATTCATATTTGAAGAATCCTCTTCAAAAGGGCGCAATGAACTAACAATGCGGTTATCTTGACAACGGGAATCTATGTTTGCAGATTGATCACTTCCACCATAAGGGCGCACTGAACTGACACTTTCGTTGCCTTGGTAACGAAAATCTTTATTTTCAGAGTCATTGTGAGGTATCGAAGCTTCATACCGTTCTCTTTTTGTGTGTAGTATTTCGTTTTGGATGTCGTTGAAGTTCTCGTCTTTAGCGAGGCCTCGAGGTTGGTAATCCTGATAAGAGTGGTGCACAACATTTCTTGTTGCAATATCATTGTTGTTCATGTCCTCATACGCGGGATCGCAAAGCTCACCGAAATCGCTGCTCATCGCAGAAGAAATACTCAAGTCAGACCCTGTCAACTTATTCTTCTGCGACCAAGATATGTAATTTTTATTTTTTATCCTTGAAAAATATATCCCCGTAACATGCGCTCGCCTGAGCTGTATCGAGGTGTCTTCGTATTGAAGTGAAGTCCTAATGTTTTGCCGTACACACTGGGGCACCAACACACATATAAGCACGTCCCGTTTCCCGAGGGATATACCCATATACACCATATATTCTCTTGCGGGACTATCGTCAGTCTGTGGGATGGCAAAAACTTTCTTTAAAGTGTTGAAAATTTCTGCTCGACGCTTGGAAAATTCGTGGAAATTGTAGTTAATTTTAATCCATAGAGGGAAAAACCCGAATTCTGGAAAATAAAAAATATATATATATAAGTAGTATAGGGAATGGGGGTTCCAGCGCAATCTCAACAC
>NW_022261379.1:35970-49305 GCF_009602425.1 Actinia tenebrosa
TGTATACCCACCCATTTCTTGGGATAACATGGGCCCGCTTTAAAGGATGAACTTCACTACGCATGCGCTATCTCACGTGATCTCTCTATGCAAGAATGAGGAGGTAGAATCCCAATCAAACTTCACCTTACAGGTAAGCCTCGTTTAATTTTTTAATTAATATATGAATATATTATTGGTTTATAACCTATGGTTATTTCTCAAATTGTAATGAAACTGAATGTATTGACATTAACTTATTCCAACGTTTTTTCGTGCTATCTTTAGGAAAGGCCGTTGAAATTAAGATTGGTTTCTGGACGACATCAATTGATCCGATTGATGTCATGAATATGGTAAGAACTATTCATGGTTCCAACTCGAAAAATAGCGGCGAGCAAATGATGGTCTACGTCCGCTACTTACTCATTCTCATCGCTACTTGCGATTCCCAGATCCCTCCCCCTTGTCCTGCCATTGCTGTAACTTCAGCTGCCTCCTACGTGACACCAATAATCGTATAGTTTAATAGCGCAGCGCACTGATCCTAAAAATAGCTTAAACATTCGGACAAACATTGCATTCTGTTTAACCGCTACGAGGATTATACGAACCGATTTTATTATTTTTAATTAAAGTTACAATAATAACCCATGTAAACTAAGATCAACTGCGATCGGCTGTGAAAATTATCTGCTGAAAGTAAACTTGTAAGTTTGTTTGTCCGAATTTCGCCTTTGTCTTCGTTTTTATGACGTCACGGTTGCGCTGCGCTATTGATCAATCTCTTCATCGTTTTTGTAGCGAAATCGCTTTTACGAGAATGGCTTGCTAGCCCATTGTCCAGCCCTCTTCATTTCTCAATCTGGGCTCCGGTGTCCTCAAAACCCTATCGTTAACGCTTACTATTTCTTACCGTTCCTCATTTTACTGACCGGCTTTTACCCCTTTGTTTGTTCTCTCTTTCATTCATTCTTGCTTTCTTTTTTTGATGTCTCTTAAGGACTACACAATAGACTTATTTATTCGTCAAGAATGGGTTGACCCACGATTGAATCATCATCTCAATGAAACCATCCAACTCAGCCATGGAATCGTCAACAACATCTGGACCCCTGATACATACTTTGTGAACGCCAAAACCAGCAGAGTACATCGTGTCACGAATCTTAATGTGATGGTTATGTTGGCTCCAAATGGTCTGATCAAGTACAACACAAGGTAGTAAGCCTGGATCACACAGTCGGAATCGCAATCGTAATCACAATCTCATTTGAATTGACTAGTGAAAAACGCACTGCGCCGCATTCATGCGTGCGCGCAGTGTTTTTCCATTCCATGCTGAATACGTACTCTTTTGAGTATTGGACAGATTAAACATCGCGTTCTTTGGTCCCGCAAACTGCAGATTTGACCACGTTTTTATCGTTTTCCTGCATTTCACTTTAAATTTCGCGAACCTTCTCACCAAAGACAAACCTTCTTTTGCCTTTCTATTACTTGCCGGATTTGTTTGCGATACCTTTTCACTACTTTTAAATAATATTTCACGTCACCTGGCTCTTCACGTTTGCTGTAAATAAGACGCTTAAACTCTCTATTATTTATTTACTAGTAATGACGAACAGCGCACTTGTAATGATATGACTATGGCAAGGATTCCTGTTAATTCGAAAGATAATTACCCTTAGTTTGAGGAAACATCACTGAGACATTCCCAGAAGCGTCACACTGTTGGTAAATTTGGTGTGCTTCCGTCTATCGAAGATCGAGTATCCATAAACTCATAGCGCTAACTTGCGCTATCATACTGCACTTCAACATTCGTCTGGAGGTGTGGTCCTAAATTTATCGATGCCATAAAAAAATCGGAGAGAAGAATTCTGTAGCAAACTACAATTCTATTGACATTTTAAATACAAATTGTAAGCGCGCACATCTTTCTGGGTCAAAATTGGCATTAGGAGCTTCTTTTGGTTCAGGATGTGCAACTGTAATTATGAATAGAAATGCGATATTGCTGTCAGAAACGTTAACGATTTTGACTTTTTTCAACAGGGTTACAGTTAAAGCTGCCTGTAATTTGGATCTGCGGCTCTTCCCGATCGACAAACAAACATGTCCACTCATCCTTGAAAGTTGTAAGTATATATTAATAGATGAACAACATTGTATTATTAAAGGGCATTCATCAACGGACAGTCAATCATTTATGCATGCCCTGACTTGCGATTCTCAGCTAACTGTATGGAATAAAAAAACATCAATAATAACAAAGAAACAAATCAAAACAAGAAATCACTAAAAAGTAAGAAATTAACCAACACACCAACCCAAAAACCTAGCATACTACCAACCAATTATTTAACTAATCAATTCTTCAGTCAACCAACAAACCATCGGCCACCAACTGACAGACCAACCGATGGATCAACCAACCGATCCAGCAAACAACCAACCAACCAACCGGTCAACCACCCACTCAAACATCAAACCAAGACTTTCACAGCATTTAAAAGGAAAACTATTTCTCACAATTTTTATAACCTAAACGTTTCTGATTTTCATTGAAGATGGTTACCATATGGGTCATATAATTTATCGCTGGGAGACGAACTCATCCAACGGCATAAGCTTTGTTCCCAAACATGTTAGACTAATGCCTCAGTACCAGATAGTGGATGTTCGACTGTTGGCAGAAATTCATCAATACGTTGTTGGTAAGTTTGTTTGGACAACAGTAACAGATAGGCTTCACGTTAGCTGTGCTGCAGCGCAAAGCATACCATTTTCTCTCTCTCTCTATAAAAAAAAAAAAAAAAAAAAAAAAAAAAAAGAATTAGTGTACTCTACTCTCGCACTGGTGGCGTAGCAGTGAGAGCGCTCGCCACTCAATTAGGCAATACGGGTTTGATTTCCGGAATTGGTTGATGATTCGAGGGCTTTTCTCCAGGTTCTTCTCGCTCCCTCCGTGAAAATAAACTTCTAAATTCCAATTTGAATCCAGTGAAAAAGCCAGTCTGTGGAAATACTACCTTGGCATTTGACCTACTTTACAGCGCTTCCGAATCACATGCACTAAATCGTACAATTTGCTGTTGCGTCAATCAAGGCGCTTTCACAATATTCAAAGTACTTTTAAAACCTTTTTATTTCCAAATAAAAAGAAAATACTTTGGAAATGGAAATACTTTGATTGACGTCCACCATAAAACCTTATTTTGTCCAGACAAAATGTCGTTGTTTGCTAAAGCATCACCTACCTAAGCAGGGGCGTAGCACTAGGATTTTGCAAAGGGGGATGCTCAGTTTCGAGAAGCTGCCAATTTGGTTGTCCCCTTCGAAATGTGTAGTAATGAAAACATTGTTATCTCAGAAGTCGCATGAAATTAGCTTAGAAAACCCTGCATTGATATTTTTGTCTTTTCTTGCCAGGTAATTTCTCTGCTTTACGTGCCAACTTTTCCTTCGTCCGTTACTACAGCTACTTTCTTTCCCATATTTATGGAACCAGCTCCGTCATAGTGGTTATATCTTGGATGGCATTTTTCCTACCGCGTGACCAGACAGCTGCACGTGTAGGTGTCGGTGTGACGTCATTATTGACGGAGGTCACGGTCATCGATATGCTGAACAGTGCAATGCCCAAGGTAACGTTTTTGATAGACATTTACATTCGCGATCAGGTTCGATTCCTTGACAATTTGCATCATATTTGAGCAGAGTTTACTCCTTGTTCTCCTTACCCGGCTTGCAGAAGTATTTTTCTGTTCTCCGTTTTGGCTTTAGGACAAGGGAGAAAAATTTTTTTTCCCCGATCAGCCTGCCGCTGAGCCCTCCGTAGTGGAAAAAACCACCTTTGCTCGCAGGGTAGGTCTCCTCACTCCCTCCACAAAACCAAATAATAACATAATTCATTTTAAGTTTTTAACGTTGGAAGGGGGCCCCCAACCTTACGATCCAGAGGTCATGTTTAAAAAATGACAAAACCAAACTAATCAAAAAATGATCTGTCGACAAAATAAAATATCATAAAATAAATATAACAAACTTTAAATACACTAAAACTTTAAATTCGCTAAATAGATACAAATGAAACAAAAATGTTTATACTCAACAGAACGACACGTGGTCTGAAATTTGGTCTAAGCCGTTTCCTGACTTTGCCCAGTCGTTTCAGTATTCACCTATAGTAATGTTTGTTTGTTCTGTGCTGTCTTGCATGTTATAGGTGAGTTACGTCAAATCCATCGACAAGTTTTTAATGACCTGCTTATTCTACGTGTTTCTATCACTGGCCGAATACTGTATAGTACTCGTCCTAGACAGGAGATATAAAAAGTTGCTCAAGAGAAAGAAAAAAGAAAAGGTTTGTAGCTATTCTTATATGTAGTCAGGGACATGTCCAAGGTTGCTATCAAGATAGATATTCCATAAATATGTTGGATTTTCCCATAAGATGGAATGGAAATAAGCGGCCTAATACTTAGAACAGAGGCTTTGCACTATCACGTGATGGCAGTCATGACAGGGACAAAACAAGGAAAATGAATTCTTTCCCGCGTAAATCAGAATAAAACAGATTCAATCGCGCAAAAATTAATTGATGTATATATAAATACATAAATACATATTCGTATATATATATACGTCAATGAATTTCCATAGTGATTTTAAGAAGTCACTGAAAGTTGGCTCGTACGAAACTCGAACCACGACCTCCCGCACAACGGACCGACGCTCTTACCAACTGCTCTAATTATGTAATCGGGTGGCGGTTCTTATTTTCATGTAGGAGCAAGAGCAACTCCAGGAAAAAATACAAGAAAAACTTCGAAGAAAAAATTGGTGGGTCAAAAGCGCTTGTCCTTCCGCTACCTTGGAAACGAAAAACCATGCACACGTCGTACATAGCACTAGAGGTGATGACCATCATCCCATAAAGCCTTCTAAAAAAACTTCTAAACAAGAGTTGTTGGACTGGCTCTCTTCGGAAAGGTTTATAGAATTTATAGACACAGCAGCATTGGTTGTATTTCCTTTTTCTTTTGCAATGTTTCAGATTTGCTATTGGCTTTCTGGTATCCAAGAAAGTAGTGATTTTTGAGAGTTTTCTAAGATTAGCCCCATTGATATATTTAGAGAGAAAATACACACACCCACACAAACGAGATAATTAACAAAAACAAATAGAGGCTTTTGAAGAAGCACTTGTTTATATGTTGTTCCTCGCAATTCGAAATAACGCCTACTATGTGAAAACTAACTTGCAATGATTTCTTTAAGAGCAATGGGTAAAACGATGACGCATTCAAAATCTAATTTATTTTTACTCCTAATGTTACTACTAATGTTACTCCTAATGTTACTACTATGTGAAAACTAACTTGCAATGATTTCTTTAAGAGCAATGGGTAAAACGATGACGCATTCAAAATCTAATTTATTTTTACTCCTAATGTTTTGTGTATTAAATGTTACTCCTCATACGTCACAGTCGTTAGAATATAGCATGCAAGAACCATTATAACTTCAAGAAGCCGCAATCAAAGTATGAATTGTTTTCGGATTATTCAACAGCTTATCCCACGTAGAATCAATACTGTGAATATTGTCAGGAAGGTGTTAAGGATTTTAAAGAAAACCGCGCTAAAAAAGCAAGCGAGACGCTTTCTTTAGTTTTCATTGACCAAGTGTAACAGGCATTAGCTCTAGTGCTGCGTATTTCGTTGTCATAGCGACTAAAATATTAATACATTTTCTAGTTTATTAATCCTTTATTATCTGGCCATGTTGACACACTTCGACAATATTTAAGTTTAGGTTTATTGCATCATAATTTGGTAAATAAAATAATGGATATATTAACGGTAATGTTATCAATTATTACCAAGAAACCTTAACAAGCAAACTGTACAAAGATACAAAAATACTCGAAAAGTTATAACTTAGGGATAGAAAGACACAAGTAAAAACCCTCTGCGCACGCTCTATCTCTGTATTCAAATTAGTCCAAAACGTCAAATACAGTTTTTTCGAAAAACCTCCAAACGTTATCGAACCTTTGGGCTAGTCTAAGCTAGAACATGACTAACTTGCAGATCGATACCCTGGAACAACCTCTGGCCTTATCATAGTCAGGGCACGGCTAACTCACAGATCGATACCCTGGAACAACCTCTGCCCTGGTCAGTCAGGTCACAGCTAACTCATAGATCAAACCCTAAAACAGCCTCTAGGCAGATCTGAGTCAGGGCACGGCTAACTTACAGATTGAATCGAAATTTAGCTTGTTAAGTTCTATATTTGATTTTTAAACTTGCCTAACAAATGTTATTTACGGAATTCCAAAAGCCAAATTTAGTTTTTGAAAAGTAAGGCTTTATATTTATTTCTTTGTTTACGGTATCTTGTGCTCAGAAAAGCATACTTACAGAAATATTTTGTATTTTCGGAGAAAAAGAATATTTCTTTTCTCAATAAAACACTCGTGAATTATTGGGAAGCGAAATAAATTCAAACATGCGTAAATGTTTTTCTCTTGTGTCTAGAAGCAATGTAAGTACTAAGTATGTAATTTGCTAAATATTTCGCCTATGCTTCGGGTTCTGGTTTCTCTTGTTCATAAAGATCAAGAGCGCTGAAATAGTAGTTTTGCAAAATCATGTGACGGCAGCCATGCTGGATGACTGGAACAATACAATTGTTTTACATGCGAAATAACTCGATAAGAGATAAAGAGATTATAGTTCTACCATCTAATATGGCCGCAGACACATGATGGTGAAAGGCCTCTACATTCCAGTTTTCCAGAACAGACGAGAAAGATCCTGTTTTACAATAACTTACAAATTTCTCGCTCGCCGATTGGTTATTTTTTATCATAAATACGAGAACAAACAAATACAGCTGACGTCAACGACAAGATGTCAAGATGAGAAGTTTTTACCGTTTTTGTTATTGTAAAAAACAAATAGACATCAGTTTTTTATGTGTCTGTCCTCTTATTGACGATAAATTGCGTCATCACATTGTCAAACTAGTATGCGGATCTCGGCTACGCCTTGTGATTTCACACTACTTTTACAATCTGATGACGCAATTTATCGTCAATAAGATGGCAGACACAAAAAACTGATTTCTATTTGTTTTTCCTGCCCGCCCTAATCTCAGGAAGCCCACTTTAGATAAAAGCAAAAGATGAAAGAAAAAAAAAAGGAAATGTTTTTGAATGCATGCGACTCAAAGCAAAACAATACTGACGTTTTGGTCATAGGTCTTCGTCAAAACTTCGCATAGCTACAAAATTCTTAACTGTTTAAGTTTCCTTTTAATTCACTTGTTGTACTCTACACACCAACAAAGTCCAAACTAGTAACCGCTAGTCATTACCAGCATTTTAACATAAATGTGGTATATTATCGTGCACCTCAAATGTTCCGAGTTTCCTATTCCCTTTGTGATTAAAAAATGTCAGTGTTACCTTTATTTAAAGTAGGCTTCCCGTGGTTAATATATGTTCCCAATATATCAACATGTTACTCACTTCTCTTATGTCCCAACATTCCATGTGGGCGAATTTGATGTTTGTCCAATGGTATTACACAGCATTCAATCGAAATTTTAGAATTGCAATCAGGGAATGTTTCTTATCAAGTTTTTTGCCTGAGTTTCTTGACGCCCAAGAGAAGCCGAAAAGATTATCAAGCGTGTTTAGAATCTTTTAAGAACTAAGGAAAATTTGGCCAAATGTCAAATTCGTTATCAAGTTCAAAACGGTATTTATAGTCTTACAAGTCGAGTCATCTCCTACATTTTCTCATGCTGAGTGTCCAAAACCAATCAGAATCTCATTGATATTGAAGGGCCCATTTGGAACTCCATAATCTTCAAGCTCAACGCCTAGAGCTTCTGCACCTCTCTCACGAACCTTCACCATCAACTCCCTGTTTAGAATTTGTTGGACGTAATCATCTGCATCAGGATTTCCTTGAGTGATCCCAAACAAGTAGCACTTGATTCCTTGAAAGGGGAACTGCATAAACTCTGGTTTTGGTTCTCGAAGACTGTTGAGAGTAACTGCTTCAGTGTTGCCGTAGTCTAAGAACAGAACCAGGATGTTATCGGGGGAAATACCTTCCACGACTTTGGCGCGGTACCAACTTCTGTCTATGCTGAATTTACACAGGCAAATATCTCCATGCCGAGGTAAAACTGCCAAGGGAACGGAACTGCTGCTTTCACAATAAGAATCTAGATCTGCCTTTAGAATGTTCAAAGATTCAATCCCATCTTTTTGTTGCAGCCAAATTTCGCCTGTACCAATTACTTCGGAGACCAAAGCCGTGAATTCTTTTTCAACAGGTATTAAACTACTTTGTTTGTTTTGGGTGGTGTTTACAGCGTTTCTTGGAAGGACTTCTTTGTTGACACTCGCAGCCGGTTTTTCATCATTGCCAACATCGAAAAACTCAACTTCACTAGTAGACCCACAGACACGAGCAAAAACACGTTTATCTAGAAGCCTGTCGCTAAGGGCTTTCACGACATCATCTTCAAGCAACACTCCCATGTCAGATCTTGAAAAACCTGCTAGAAATCCAGTATAAGCCTGTCTAGGAAGACCAAGAAATTCCGCCTTTACTTTCCTTATGTCACTAGGAGAAACCGTGTCGTCATTTCCAAAGTCAATAAATGTAACTTCGTACAGATTGTTTGGTAGGACGCCACTGACGACGGCTCGGTACCAGTTCTTGTCTTGACTAAAGCAGGCAAGACACAATTCCCCTTCAACTGGAAAGTACGGGAAATGATCATCCTGGGAACAATGATTGCCTATCTTCAGACAGAGAGCATCAAGATCCTTCAACTCTTTCGTCAGCACCTGCAAAGAAACAGCCCCTGTCTTTTTGATGTCACAGACCATTGCATTGAAGAACTCGTCTGTTGGAACAATAACCATTGGGATGGACGGAAGGAAGTATTTGCTTGCAGGGGCAGGATTGTTTGTGATCTTTACTGGGATTTCTTGAATTGGATTGCTTGGACTCCTCACACCATGAGCCCCTAACAACGGAGGCGTCATTTCAGAGTCGGATGACCTGTCATGGGAAAGAATCCTATCTTTTTTACTTTCGTTATAGTTGGGCTTTGCATGGTTGTCGTCGGTAGCTTCATTAGTCTGCCTCTTCGATGGCTGCATCCAAGCTGCAAGACCTCTTTCAACAAGAGTTTTACTCAAGGTTGCTGAACTCTCATTAGGATCTATGATATCAAGAAAGAGGCAATCTCTCTTCTCGTAAACAAGCTTCACGTTGATTGGCTGGTAGAGGGGAACTGATGAGGTAAACAAATCGATTGCCTCTTGCTTCCATTCTCCTTGATCCTGTGGAACAACATGAGCGATAGAGCAAGGCAGAGCTGAGAAAGGCAGCTCAGTGAATTGCTTCTCAAGAGGCCGCAGTCGCGAGACACCAAGAACCTCTGAATTACCATAATCAGTATAATAGACGTGGACCTTATCATGAGATACGATGCTTTCGATCCAGCCCCTGTACCATTCATCATTGCCAGTGAAATGTGCCGCACAGAGCTGACTGGTTGCAGGTGAAAATGGAGGATACTGTGTAGACTGATAATGGGCAGTCATCTCATTACCAAGTGCAGCAACCTTGCAAGCCATTTCAAAGTCTGCAATTTGCACTGCAAAGGACCAAGGAGACGTTATATGAGTTGCAATAACTTGGAATGCTTCTTTAAAGGGTGGCAGGCTTGCAGAAGCAATAGCAGATGTTCGTGCTGATGGCAAGAGTTTCTGGGATGACACTGATGAGCTCCTTGAACTGGATGGAGACCTTTCCCGGTTTCCTGAAGAACTCAATGCAAGGCCATTCTTTACTAAATCACTACATAGACTCCCTTCGCTGAAAGTGGGATCCACCAAATCAACATAGAGAATATGTTGTCGTTTTGAGATCAATTTGAGCGACAACCCTACACCAACAGGAAGTTTGGACTTTACAAAATCGTTTGCACTGCTTGTCCATCCTGAAAGGTCCATCGGCTTCACATTTGCCAGTGAGGTATTCAAGGCACAATAAGGCAACTCAGAAAAGCGATCTTCAAGTGGGCGGAGATCAGTTACGGGAATCTCATCAGTGTTTCCATAATCCATAAAAAAGACAGTTGCAATCTGGTTAGCATCGATCTTTTCAACCAGTGCTCGATACCAATCATTTGGCGAGGCAAAAGGGGCCACACAGAGTAGGTTTACATCTGCCTGGAAGGGAGCCTTAGGCACTGTGTTGTAATGGTTGTTCATATCAGCAGCTAAATTCGTGAGCTTGGTGGCCATCTCAATGTCGCTATGAATAAAGAAAGACTGAGGATTTCGAAACTCTGTTATAACAGCATTGAAGGTTTCCCCTACTGGAGGGAGAGTGGCTGCAGCTAAAGCTTTCTCGAAGTTCAAGTTTTTTACGCTGGGTGTGCTACGGGTCACCTGACCTGATGGAACGCTTTTCGTATTTTCTGCTTCTTTCATCTTGGGCGAGCTTGGGTATCTAGGTTTGGGTCCTCTATTCCATCCTTCCACAGCTGGCTTTCTTTCTTGATTTTGAGACAAAATCATCTGACTCAAGGTTTGGCTGCTCTCGGGGATCAAGCAATCTACAAACAGTATCTCCTTTCGTTTTGAATGTAGCCTCATAGTAATTGGGACTAGGAATTTCACTTTGGAAAGAAACAGGTCGTGGGCTTCCTTTGTCCAATTAACGCCTCGTGGAAGAGACACCTTACAAATTAATGCAAAGTACTGAAGGGTAGTGAACTGAGACTGAAGAAACTGTAATTGAGAGATGGGCAAAATTTCTGTTTTTCCAAAGTCCACATCATAAACAGTCGCAGTTTTATTAGAGTTGACTTCCAGAATGTACGCACGCCTCCAGTCGGTAGAAAACTTAGCAGCACACAACAAGTTTTGCTTTGCCTCGAATTTGGTTGGAGTTGCTTTACTATAATAGCTGCTCATAGCATTTGTCAACTCCATTAACTGCACAGCTAAAGCTTCATCAGCGATTTGGACATAAAATTCCCCCGTGGTCTTCAGCTCAGTCACTATGCCTTCGAATGTCTCTCTTACATCCGGCAACTTTGCAGCAGCAATTGCACAACCATGGACTGAAAGCGAGTACGGTGTATTTCCTGATTTGTATACATCGAATTTGTCTTCGAATCTAAAAGTAAAGCAAAAAAAAAAAAGAAATAATTTTTTTTTTTTTCTTGATTATTGTTTGTTTGTTTGGCCCCGGTACTGCTGTTGATTCTCATGTTGCATCATATCTCTGTGAACAACGGTTGCATCCAGTGAAGGTCCGTGGAATTTCAAAGTGTTTGTATTGCTGGGTTTCGATCAGCTGATAAAAGTCTTTAAATCTCAACATCTGTTACAAAATGATGGTCAAACACTGACTACCATGTGCTTTTAGCCAGGAAGAATTCTATTAAAAACTTGTAATTCAGCCGATGAACATTCCAAAAAGGAACAGGAAATGACGTTAAGTGAAACCCAGCAACTGTTGAAGTTGTGTAAGGACCTTTATCTCACGGCACCATTTTTACTCCAATGATAATAAAAACATTTGTTTAACCATGCTTAAGCAAACCCTGAAACGCTTGAATGCAAGGCCACATGGGGGAAATCTATTGTTCCAGTCAACATGGCTGCTGCGTGATAAATGCCCATTCTTTACTTAACCGTTGGTATTTGTGAATAGTCTGAGGTTGAAATAAGGCTACCCCTGAGTAAATGACTCTGTAATCAAGGAACACAGCAGTATTGTACGAATTCTAAAATGGTCTACTGCTATGGAGACGAGACTAAAAGCAGTAATACGGAGTTTGCATAAAAAATGAATGATATATGAATGATAATCTTTTCCCTCAGTCGATGCACACCGTTGATTTTGATGACCACAAACTCGTTTACACAGGCTTAGCCTTACTTGTAAGTTAGCTACCAAATAAAAAGTCGTGGGATTTAATGTTTTGATAAACGGAGTTTGTACATCGATTAACGATATCCAAACATCAAAGTGAAGTACCTATACCTAGTTAACGGTAAGGAGCATAATTTAATGTGTAGCATAGTAAACAAGGCTTAACCCCCGGGGCCTTAACCTGTACTAATGGTCTTAAAGTGGCATTCACAAAATAAGAAAATTTAGGACTATTAATTTTACGGCTCAAAAGAATTGACACATACTGTACTTGTCACAGGTACAGTATGCTCGCCTAAAGAAGACTAATGGTTCTGTTCAAAACGTCGCCAGCCTCTGTTTCTAAATTCCAGTTATTGACTCGTTCTCTTTAATTATTATATTCAACTGGATGACTAACTTACACAAGTTTACACATACCTGTTCCTTGCCATTCCAGTAGTCGCACTTGGAGACTTAACTTCGTTCTTGCTCTTAAACTTTGCCAGTCCTTTAGTGACGAGGAGTTTCAATATACTCTCTGTACTCTTGCCACTTGATACAAAAACGTCAAGAAACAGGATAGATTGCCCTTTGTATATAAGACGCGCACTCAAAGTTGAAGATATTGGGATCTTTAATTTCATAAATTCAGTCACCTGCTTCGGCCATTCGTCACCTTCGACTGGTACTATGTTCCCCAAAGAACATCTTAGAGCACAGTAGGCTAGACTTTGAAACGTGGGAGCCAAAGGTCTGAGCACAGATGGACTAACCACTTCACTATTCCCAAAGTCAACACAGTAAATTTTAGCAGCATTATCTTGGTCAACACTTTCTATATACGCCCGGAACCATGAGCCTCTGCAGAAAACTGCACACATTTCTGACTCCCGTGGCTTCCAGTCCGGGTGAGGAGTTGAATCAGTGTAGTACTTATTCATCTCTGCACATAGTTCTGATAAACTCTGATTTGTTTCTTTGTCGACGAGTTGTACAGAGAACGAGGCAGGAGACTGTATATCGGTTGCCATGATCTGGATTATGGTGTTGGGTGGGGGGAGTTTGGCTGAAGTGATGGCGATTTTGATAGGTAGTGGAAAACCTTTTGGTAGCATGAGGTTGCTTTTCTCTTTGGCATCTTGAAGCTTTTGAAGTTTCTTGACGAAAGCACCTGCAAGGCCTGGATTCCAAAGAGAATGGAACCATGTTAATATTCAATGCTTTTGTTTGAAATAACTTAGACGAAATAGATTACGGCATCATAACATGAACGAATAAATGAATGTCTAGATAGATAAGTGAATGAGTTATGCGTGAAAGAAAGAAATACTGAATGAATGCCAAAGGAGGGAGGGAGGGAAAGAGGGAGGGAGGGAGG